>CM035436.1:89634138-89679138 GCA_020310875.1 Ceratopteris richardii
ACAAAGACGGTCGGCTCATCATTGATGGACGGCCCTTTGACTAGGGATTCGCGGCCTATGAGACAGCACAACAGGAGGTGCACATTGCAATCTCGAACTGCAATGGATCTTTGTTGACACATCCAAGGCGCCTCGAGGAGGTGATGGAGGGCAGAGACATTATCTTCTTGACAGAGACACACGAGAGCCCGGGGAGGAGCCTACCGAGGATTGAGGGCTATATGTGGGAGTCAGCTCACCGCCGCCAGATGAGACAGTGCACCACACGAGAATCAGGAGGAGTAGCCGTGCTCTACAGACAGTCGCTACAGCACAGGGTACAGGTGGTAGCCAGAGACTGAGAGGCACGTTTCATGTGGATACGCCTCCAGCTATCAAAGGAGAGAGCAGCGTACTTTGCCGTATGCTATATTGCACCCATTGGTTCGCGCTTCACACATTCCCCCGAGCAGCTATCAAGGGGGGAGGGATCAGACACCACATCGCCATATGAATGCCTCAGTGACACGATTATGGAGTATACCGGGATGGGTGAAGTCTTCCTTGTAGGAGACTTCAATGCTCGCACTCAGAGCCACCAGTGTAATATCTACGACTTTGATGACCCTGAGATGCTTCGTACCATAGAGGACATGCCTACACTCAAAGCCTCAACCGACACTGCCACACCCACCTCATACGGCCGACACCTACTCCAGATGGGAGAAGCACACCGTCTCGTTATATATAATGGGATGGGGACCTGGCCCACCTCGAGCGGTCTCACCTGCATTCCACCCACGACACCACAGGGGGGCAGTGTGGTAGACTATGTTATCGGACCCCCGGAGGCGACACATCTCATCACCTCATTCACTACCCCACCCTTATTGATTGGAGCTGATCACGCATATCTTGCCCTATCCATTCACGGCTCACCATGCATATCCCACCCCGTCACCTTACAGACAGGAACCCATACCACCATTCACTTTAGACATGAGCTAGCACATATCTATAGCTCCCATGTTCGAGAGCGCATCTACTCCCTTGATCCCTCTGCCTCCTTGGACACCCTCACCGCCCACTTCTCCACCATCCTCCATACATCTGCTACTCTCAGCTTCCCATACACCACCCACAGCACTGCACATTCGACACGGCTGGGGCATACACCCCAGAATAGATGGTACGATGAGGAGTGTAGGCGACTATACCGACATCTCAGAGCACATAGTATCTTGGGATCCATCACAGAGAGGGAGGCACGACGACAGATGCGAGCTCTCACACACCGAAAGCGGCGAGCTTTCGAGGAGCGACAGAAGGTAGAGTTGATTGACCTTCTCATGAGTAGGGATTGTGCCATCGCGTGGAGGGCACTACGCGAGCCACGCCCACCTACACCCATAGCAGATCCTCTGACTTGGCACACCTACGCCCAGAGGTTATATGACGTCCGAGGACACCCACCATTGCCAATTCCTTCCACACCGCGTCTTGTGATATCCACCCTCTTCATGGAAGGCATGGTACGACAGGCCATCCATAGGCTACAACATGGCCGCTCAGCAGACCACACGGGGCTACAGGGAGAGCACTTTATATATGCAGCAGATGTAGTTTCCCACTTGATCGCCCATCTCTTCAACCGAGCTTTGGTTGAGGGGTTACCCGACTCATGGACTATGCATACCATTACGCCTATCCATAAGTCCGGCGATATGATGGACCCAAGGAACTATAGGACTGTTATGATAGGCCATATCCTAGCCAAGATCTATGGGGCAGTACTAGAGGCAAAGCTCAGTACACACGCTAAGGAAGCTCGGATCAGAGCACCCGGTCAGGCAGGCTTTCACCGCACTTTCTCCACCATCGACCACATCTTCATGCTTCGTTGCTTGATTGAGAGCGCGAAGGCGAGGAAGCAGAGACTATACTGTTGCTTTGTGGATTTCCGCAAAGCCTTCGACATGATCCCTCGAGAGAGACTACTACGGAGGCTCCATGAGTTACAGCTACCATCAGACATGCTCTGGGCCATCCACGCTTTGTATGCACGAGTCACAGGCAGGGTACGCTGCCCCGGCTGTCTAACAGACAGCCTTGTTAGCACCATTGGTGTGAAACTGAAAGAGGCCGCGGAGAGCTACGTCGTGGTGTGCTCGGTTGCTCCAAACACCAAGGGAGTGGGCTGCTGCGTGAGGAGAGAGAAAGTAGAGAGAGAAACCTGCGCAGAAATTTGGAGAAGAAGATGGAGAAGCTGAAGTTGAAGAAGTCCCATTCAAGTTATGAGAGATTTGGGACCAAGTCTTATTGATAAGTGACTTTTAGGTCATTTGGGCATGTTCACACATGGCCAATGACCAAAAGTCATAAAAATAATGTAAATGCCTATAACTCCCCAATTTGGGGTCCAAAAAATACAACAAAAATATGTCTGGAAAGCTCTCGAAGAGAGCTTTCACATGGAAGGGTCAAAATATACAAAAGGAGAGTCCTTGGGGCCTTTATCCCCAACAACCTCCCACTTAAAGGACCAAGGAGGCTCCTTTAAGCTAAGTAACTCCCACCATCTGTATACATAGCTGATGTTGTGCCTTGGGTAGACACTTCGTGAGAGCATCTGCAGGATTCTGTGAAGTATTGACCTTGATCAAAGTGATCAGGCCATCCTCTAACACCTCTCTGATGAAGTGATATCTCACATCAATATGCTTTGTGCGAGCATGAAACATGGCATTCTTTGCCAAACATATGGCACTCTGGCTATCGCATCCAAGAAGAGGTGCCTTTTCAAGCATCCCAAACTCACTACAGAGCCGAGCTAACCATTGGCTTCTTTGGAAGCCTCTGTGGCTGCATCATGTAACTGGCTGCATCATCATTTTTGGAACAGTCATCCTTGGAAAGCTTAACATGTGGCTGCAATGGCACTCCAAGAGGCTTAGCATCAGCCACATTAAATCTGTCCAGCACTTTTTCAATGTACTTTTCTTGGAATACCTGCAAAGTATGCTGCTGTCTATCCCTTTTTATACGCATACCAAGAATATGCTCAGCTTTCCCAAGGTCTTCCATTAAGAATGCAGAGTTCAGCTCCTGTTTTAGAGCATTCAGAGTGCTCTTTTTCTTCCCAGCCAGCAGCATATCATCTACATACAGTACAAGAATAATTGGGCTGCCATCTTCATCCTTTTTCGTGTACAAACAATGATCTGCATGGCTTCTTTTAAACCCATGTTTGAGCATAAATGCATCAAACTTCTTATACCATTGTCTGGGCCCTGTTTCAGCCCATACAAGCTCCTTTTCAGTTTGCATACCAGATGCTCTTTTCCAGGAATGGCATATCCTTCTGGCTGTTTCATGTACAGCTCTTCATCTAAATCACCATGCAAAAAGGCTGTTTTAACATCCATTTGGAATAATTCCAAATCCAAGGCAGCTGTGAGAGCAAACAACACACGTAAAGTGGTCATTTTCACCACTGGAGAGAACACTTCTTGGAAATCAATGCCCTTTTTTTGAGCATATCCCTTAGCAACCAGCCTTGCCTTATACTTGGGTTTGCCATCAACAGTTTTGATTTTGTACACCCACTTGTTTGGAATGGCTTTCCTTCCTTTGGGTAACTCAACCAAATCCCAAGTATCATTTGCATGCAAGGCCTTTATCTATTCCTGCATGGCTAACTCCCACTTCTTCTTGTGCTCACATAGCTTTGCCTCTTTATAAGTAAGAGGCTCACCCTCATCTGATAACATAATATAATGTATAGAGGGATCATATCTATTCACTCGCCTCCTAGGACGTATAGATCTTCTTACCCAACGATCAACATTACCAGGCAATGGATCTACATCAGGAGGTACATTAACTTCTTCATTGTTAACAGGCTGCTGTATATCATTTCCAGCCCTGTTTTCAGCATGAATAGGTGGCTGCATATGCCCTTCAGGAGCATCATTTTGCTGTCCAGCATCATCTGGCTCAATAACCACGGGCTCATTGTCATTTCCAGCCATATGTGGTGCATCCCGAGGGTCCATATCAGATTTAACTGGTGGCTGTACATGCTGAAATTTGACTCTTTTATGATCATCTTTAGAGGCACAATTGTTTTTGAGCAGCCTTGCCTCATTAAATACAACATCTCGGCTGCGTATTACCTTCTTGAGTTGAGGTAGCCAAATCCTGTAGCCCATTTCACCTTCATCTCCATAACCCATGAAGATTCCTTTCATGGACTTTGCATCTAACTTGCTTCTCAACTCAGGCCTTATATGCACAAAAGCATCGCAACCAAAGATGCGTAGGTGGTCATATGAAGTTGGTTTGCGAGACCAAACCTCTTCTGGAATGCCACCTTTTAAGGACATATGAGGGGATCGATTGCAAACATGAAGTGCAGTTTTCAAAGCCTCTCCCCAAAATCCATGAGGGAGATTAGCTGTGGACAGCATGCATCTCACCCTCTCACATAAAGTCCTATTATACCTTTCAGCCACACCGTTGGAAGAGGGGCTGTATGGGACTGTTAGCTCCCTCTTAATACCAAGATTTTCACAAAATCTATTGAATTCAGCACTTGTAAACTCACCCCCATTATCTGTACGTAAGCATTTCAGCTTTCTACCTGTTTGAGTGGTCACAAATGCATGAAATTTCTTAAATGCAGCAAAGGCTTCATCTTTAGATTTTAACAAATATACCCAAAGCTTCCTAGAGTAATCATCTACAAAAGAAACAAAGTAAAGAGCACCCCCCATAGATTTTGTGGGCATGCTACAAACATCAAAATGAACAAGATCAAGCACATTAGACTTACGAGAGACACCAGAGTAGTAAGAATTCTTTACTTGCTTACCATATTGGCATTCATTACAAAAATCAAGTTTTGAGCCTTTAGCATCAAACTTGTCCAAATTACATAGTTTATCAAGGCCTTTTTGACTCATGTGACCAAGCCTTTTATGCCATAATGCCATATGTGAATGGATTTCAGCCAAAGCAATAAACTTGCCCAGCAAGGCTTTACCATGCAAGCAATAAAGAGTCCCTTTCTTTGTACCTTTAACAATCAGCCTAGAGCCTTTGATAAGCTTCCATGACCCCTTCTCAAAGAGGGTACTATATCCATGCATATCCATTTGCCCAACAGACAATAAGCTTTTATTGATGCTTGGTACATACCTTACATCATGCAAAACCAGCTCATTGGTACCATCCACTGTGAGATGCACTGTGCCAATACCTTCAATTGAACAAGCATGGTTATTTCCAAGATATACATGTCCATGGCTGCTTGCATGAAAGGTAGTGAAACACTCCTTAATAGGAGTTACATGAAACGATGCACCTGAATCTACAATCCATGTTTGTGACAAAGCATCATTCACAGTAAGCAAGGCATCAATCAAATCCCTCTTTGTGATCTGCATATCTTGTGCATGAATATTAATAGAAGGATCAATAACTTCAGCATGCTCTGCTTCCATAGTAGCACAAAGTATATCTTCTGCATCTGATAGCTCCTCAATGATGACACTAGAGGCCACATTGGCCTTCTCTTTGTCTTTGTCCTTTGAGGTATCATGTGCTTCATTCTTGGTGTCCTTTTTCTTCCTGTCACCTGTGTTCTTCTTTCTTTCTAGTTCAGCTTTATAGAATCTGCAATCAGGCTTCTTGTGACCTTTCCTACCACATTGATAACAAGTCACTTCAGCCTTGCCTTTGCTTTTGCTCCTGTTCCTCTGTACATTTCCACTTTTCTTTTCTGTTCTTCCTCTAGCCACATTGGCTGAACCACTGCCCTCTCCACTAGCTTTCCTCCTGATTTCCTCATTCAAAATAGAACCCCTTACACCATCAAAGGTAAGACTGGGGCTATTCGAAAGTGAAACAACCAATGTTTCCCACGAATCAGGTAAGGTCATCAAAAAGAAGATGGCCTTAAGCTTATCATCAAATGGAGGTAATCCAGAGTCCTGCAATTGTGAAAGAGTACCTGTAAACAAAGATAAGTGCTCAGCCACACTTTTTGACTCATCAAGCTGTATACACACTAGCTTACGCATAAGATGCACTTGATTTACAGGCGTGGTATTTTCATAAGTGGCTTTCAGCTTCTCCCATACCTCAAAAGCAGTTGTAAGGCCTTTCAAATCCACTAAGATTTCATCTGATACAGCCATCTTGATGTAAGTGATGGCCTTCTTGTTTAGGTTCATCCATGCTGCATCTGTCATATCTTCAGGCTTGACTTCCTCAAGAGCCCCTTCACAATCTTTAAGAAAGAGGATGCCCAACATTCTCTCTTTCCACAAATCGAAACCATTACCTTCAAATCTCTTGATCTCAAACAAGCTTTTGACATCAGAGGAGGTAGAGGCCATGTTTGCACACTAAGAGCTTCAAAATTTCACCAAAAAGGTAAAATTCACCTGCTGTCCTGTGCGCAATTACCTTAGGAGACTATAGCTGAGAAATTAAGCCCAAAAACTGTTCAAAACTTGCAAAAAACAATTTCTGAAATTTTCTGTAGAAAATTTCAGAAAATTCCAGCAAGCTGTAATTGCATCAAAAACAACAAATTTGTTGTTTTTCAACCACAAAAGGCATACATAGATGTAAAACCAAGGCAATGGGTGCTTGTTTTCACAAAAGCCCCAATTTTTGCAGCAATATGACCTGTAAAATCAGAGAAATGACCTACTGTAATAAGTTTCCAGCAAGTATGCACTTCCTCAATCTTTGTGCATGTCCTCCCACTTGAAAAATGAGAGACTTTCTGCCACAAAAGACCTGTAGATGAAAAAATCAGCAATGTGGATGCTGAAAAAGACCTGTGGGGATACAAAAAGAAGAATAGAAGAGATTCTTCGCGATGAAACTCTCTAAAAAGCACAAAATTTGCTTCAGCTTTGCTCCGGGCTCAAGTAATCCTCCAAAAAAACAGCCCTTTTATCGCGAAAAAAAGAAGGTTTTTCGCGATGAAATTCTCCCAAATGCAAGAAAACACCTTAAGCTCAACATAGGCTGAAGTAGAAAAACAGTTTGAGCAACTTTGTCGCGATGGAACAGCTCAAAGCTCTGATACCAGTTGAAAGAGGCCGCGGAGAGCTACGTCGTGGTGTGCTCGGTTGCTCCAAACACCAAGGGAGTGGGCTGCTGCGTGAGGAGAGAGAAAGTAGAGAGAGAAACCTGCGCAGAAATTTGGAGAAGAAGATGGAGAAGCTGAAGTTGAAGAAGTCCAAATCAAGTTATGAGAGATTTGGGACCAAGTCTTATTGATAAGTGACTTTTAGGTCATTTGGGCATGTTCACACATGGCCAATGACCAAAAGTCATAAAAATAATGTAAATGCCTATAACTCCCCAATTTGGGGTCCAAAAAATACAACAAAAATATGTCTGGGAGAGCTTTCACATGGAAGGGTCAAAATATACAAAAGGAGAGTCCTTGGGGCCTTTATCCTCAACAGAAACAAGGTTGCCCTCTCTCACCCACTCTCTTCGGTCTCTACATCGACAAGATCACGGAGTATATACAGCGAGCAGGAGGGCTAGGAGGAGACCTTGGAGGTACGCCAGTACACATCCTATTATATGCTAATGACATTGTCCTTCTTTCAGAGTCACAGGAGGGGTTGCAGTCACATTTACAGGCGCTCGATACCTTTTGCATGGAGAGAGGACTCACAGTGAACCTTGGCAAGACCAAGCTCATGATCTTCCATACCTCCAAGACAGTACGCCATCGTGCCTCTTTCACGGAAGCTGGAGGACAGATAGAGGTAGTGGACTCCTACGTCTACCTAGGTGTCACCTTCTCGGGAAGCACAGGGGTATTCTCCATGGCACACGCCGCGAGAGATAGATTGACGCGAGGCTATGCGGCACTTGCAGGATTGGAGAGACACTTATTTCAGACACATTTTCAAGAGCCCCGGACTAAGGGGTGGCTCTTTGACACTCTAGTGACACCCGCATTGATGTACGTAGCGACAATATGGGCACCACGGATCACAGAGGCGATGTGGGCGCGGATTGAGAGGCCCCGGGTCACCATGATCTCACGCTTGCTGCGCAGCAAGCCCTCCGTTCCACATGACATTATACGAGCTGAGCTTGGCACACCACCAATGCTAGTGGAGGCCCTCTTCCAGTTGGTGACCTTTATTCTGAGAGTCAAAGAGCTCCCCACCAGCAGACTCACCAGGCTTGCATTTGAGAGCTCTAGACATTTGGCAGAGACAGGGCATGAGAGAGTATGGTATGCACAGACGTACCGATGGTTAGCAGACCATGGCATGAGCATTACGGATCTCCCCCCTTTTCAGTATGACCTCTCTTCCCCCCCACATTACCCTCTCTCGTTTGGAGAGGAATAGGATCATCCGTCAGGACCCACTACAGATACACATTAGGGAGACATGGATAGCACCAAGGGAGCCTCTTCCCACAAAGAGGCAACACTACAGAGAACACTTCCTGACTGTGACAGAGGATGGTTTCATTCAGAGACCACGATACATGGATACATATATGGCACCAGCTGAGAGAGTGGCCATTGGGCAGCTCAGAGTATCATCACACCAGCTCGAGATTCAGGTTGGGCGAGCCACACATACCCCGAGGGATGAGAGATTATGCAGGATATGTAGAGAGGAGGTGGAGGACGAGGAGCACTACACATGTAGATGCCAACCATATGAGGACATCAGAGACCGCTACCCACAGCTCTTCAGGGGGCCCAAAGAGATCAGGGCTTTATTAGGGACAGAGGACCAGCGCCCTCTAGGTCGTTTCCTAGTAGAGCTCCAGCACCGTCCTTCATCACTCCTCCAGCAGCAAATGGAGATACACTCGCCCCACCCCCCCCCCCCTCAGACTTATATTACAGATTTTTTCAGACCCACCGCCACTCGAGGACCCAGCTCGATGCGGGGTGTCACATTACACAGAGCAGAGGAGCTTAGACCACAGCATCGACGACCGAGACCCAAGCCCGGAGAACCGGTCCACATCAGAGAGAGATTCAGGCGATTCACGCACGCCATGACATGGAGATACGGAGACATCAGCAGCGCATCCCTATCGATTTGGACGTTCAGAGCATTTTGAGGATCGCCATGATGCCTTACCCACCGATGCATTATATCCTACACCCACTCCAGGCATTTAGTGAGTTGTGATACCATCGAGCCTCCCCTCCCTATGCATATCATATTTGTATCTCACCCATTGAGCATATAGATTGCATATACCCATAGCACCCCACACCCTTGATGCTAGTTACTATCCACTCCTTTTATACCCGTTTGCGGTACTCACACTTTATTTTCCTTTTGGGATCACAGTGGATTGGATCATACTGATGAATATGTTTTGTCTCATAGGCCGATTTTGGCCTCTAATAGACGTTAAAAAGTCTCTCTCTCTCTCTCTCTCTCTCTCTCTCTCTCTCTCTCTCTCTCTCTCTCTCTCTCTCTCTCTCTCTCTCTCTCTCTC
The DNA here is from genome assembly GCA_020310875.1 of Ceratopteris richardii. Classification (NCBI taxonomy): domain Eukaryota; kingdom Viridiplantae; phylum Streptophyta; class Polypodiopsida; order Polypodiales; family Pteridaceae; genus Ceratopteris; species Ceratopteris richardii. The sequence continues at coordinate 89,643,637 of CM035436.1, forward strand.
TCTCTCTCTCTCTCTCTCTCTCTCTCTCTCTCTCTCTCTCTCTCTCTCTCTCTCTCTCTCTCTCTCTCTCTCTCTCTCTCTCTCTCTCTCTCCTCCCTCCCTCCCTCCCTCCCTCCCTCCCTCCCTCCCTCCCTCCCTCCCTCCCTCCCTCCCTCCCTCCCTCTCTCCCTCTCTCTCTCTCTCTCTCTCTCTCTCTCTCTCTCTCTCTCTCTCTCTCTCTCTCTCTCTCTCTCTCTCTCTCTCTCTCTCTCTCTCTCTCTCTCTCTCTCTCTCTCCCCCCCCCCCTGTCCGAAACCCTAAGCGCAGTCCCTCTGCCCGAGCTCTGCGTCTGCCCGAAACCCTAAGCGTAGCAGTTTCCGCCAGTCTTCCAGAGACAACAGCAGGTAAGGCGGGAGGGGAGCAGCCCCCCTCTTTCTTCATCTCGAGGGGAGGGTGAGGGAGGGGACCCTCTCCTTGAGCTTTCCAGCACTTTCCTTCTCCTCGCTCCCTGTCTACAGCAACAACATGGAAGGCAGGAAAAGCTTTGCCTCTGCCCTCTTGATGTACCTGATCGGTCCCATAGGTCGATTTCGGCCTCCCGTGGACGTTAATATATCTTTCTTTCTTTCTTTCTTTCTCTCTCTCTCTCTCTCTCTCTCTCTCTCTCTCTCTCTCTCTCTCTCTCTCTCTCTCTCTCTCTCTCTCTCTCTCTCTCTCTCTCTCTCTCTCTCTCTCTCTCTCTCTCTCTCTCTCTCTCTCTCTCTCTCTCTCTCTCTCTCTCTCTCTCTCTCTCTCTACTCTCTCTCTCTCTAACTCTCTCTCTCTCTAACTCTCTCTCTAACTCTCTCTCTCTAACTCTCTCTCTCTCTCTAACTCTCTCTCTCTAACTCTCTCTCTCTAACTCTCTCTCTCTAACTCTCTCTCTCTAACTCTCTCTCCTGCTGGCCTCTCTCGAGCTCCTGCTGAAGCATCCCGCCTTGCTGAAGGGTCCGTCGCCTTGCTGAATCAGCCCATCGCCTTGCTGAATCAGCCCATCGCCCTGCTGGTCTCTCTCGAGCTCCTGCTGAAGCATCCCGTCACCTTGTTGCTCCCTCTCGAGCTGCTGTTGTTGATGGAAGTATTGAGCAACTGCTGTGCCATCATCCCTCCTGTGCCATCACCATCTCTCTCTAGCTGCAGCTCCATCACTCCTGCGAGATCACTCGGCATCACTCTCTCACTGATGGTCTGGAAACCTAATCAGTGCCCGGAGTCGGTCTGAAACCTTCGAAACCCTAACCCCATGGAAACCCTAACCTCATCGAAACCCTAACCCTCGATCTTTAATCGAAACCCTAACTTAACCAAATCGTAACCTAACCTCCTCATGCCCATCCAATCTCTTGAAAACCTAACCCTAACCCTAAACCTAACCCTAACCTTAACCCCAACCCTAACCCTAACCTGACCCTAACCCTAACATGAACCCTAGCCCTAATCCCAAACCCTAAGAAACCCCCACCTCTCTCTCTCTCTCTCTCTCTCTCTCTCTCTCTCTCTCTCTCTCTCTCTCTCTCTCTCTCTCTCTCTCTCTCTCTCTCTCTCTCTCTCTCTCTCTCTCTCTCTCTCTCTCTCTCTCTCTCTCTCTCTCTCTCTCTCTCTCTCTCTCTCTCTCTCTCTCTCTCTCTCTCTCTCTCTCTCTCTCTCTCTCTCTCTCTCTCTCTCTCTCTCTCCCCCCTCCCTCCCCCCCCCCCCCTCCCTCCCTCCCTCCCTCCCTCCCTCCCTCCCTCCCTCCCTCCCTCCCTCCCTCCCTCCCTCTCTCTCTCTCTCTCTCTCTCTCTCTCTCTCTCTCTCTCTCTCTCTCTCTCTCTCTCTCTCTCTCTCTCTCTCTCTCTCTCTCTCTCTCTCTCTCTCTCTCTCTCTCTCTCTCTCTCTCTCTCTCTCTCTCTCTCTCTCTCCCCACCCACCTTAACCCTAACCCTAACCCTAACCCGAGCCCTAATCGTAAACCTTGAAATGGCTCCCATGGACCGGAAGGAAGTGGACGACCTTATCGCTAAAGCTCTCAAAGAGGCCAAAAAGGAAGCAGACCGCAACATCAATATGGAGATACGAAAGATGATGGAAAAGTTCAAAGGACTCGAAGAACAAGTAATGAATAAAGTCAAAGGACTGGAAGAACAAGTGAAGACTGTCACAGAAGAGAGAGACCATTGGAGGACAGCTTATGAGCACATGAAAGAAGAGGGGGATATCTCCAACGTGGAGATACTCAAGGAAGAAATAAAGAAGGAAATCAAAACAGAGGTAGAATCTACTCGAGAGTCATGGGTGGAAGTAGTACACAAAAGGGTTAAGAAGGAAGTTAGGGAAGACGTGCAGAAAGAAGAGCTCACACGAGTCCAGGATACACTTGAGGAGGAGAGGCTTCGACACACTCGAAGACTTCACATTCGGATTACAGGCCTACCAGAAGGGGTATCACCGGAGGCAGATGCCACTGACATTTGCCGTCGACTTGGATACGAGAGCATGCCCTACACAGACGCATGGAGGGTTGGGAGGGATACATCGCGTTTGCGAGCACTCATCCTCAAGATGAGTTCCGAGGAGGCACGGACCGCCTTTTTTAGACGTCGATCAATACTACGTGGACTACCCGGCGGCACCCTCTACATGGATGAGGACCTCACGCGTATGCAAGTGGCACACCAACGCGTTTGCATGCCACATATACTCCAGGCACGTCGAGAGGGGAGGAAGGCCTTTTACCGTGATGGTAAGGTCTTCATAGATGGACGCCCTATCAAATAGGGCCATGCGGCCTATGAGACATCACTACACCAGGAGACACCACTCAGAGGAGCAATGTGGAACTGCATCGGGGCACTCTGGACGCGACAAGAGAGAGTCGAGGAGATCCTGGCATCACATGACTTTGCGTGCATCACAGAGACACACGTGAGCCCAGAGAGAGGTCTACCACGCATTGGAGGTTTTCATTGGGAATCTGCATTCAGGACCACGACGAGACAGACTACAGCACGAGGATCGGGAGGAGTGGCCATCGTATTTCGACAGGAGATACAAAGCCGGATCCATATTATAGGTAGAGATGAGGAGGCACGATACATGTGGGTTCGCATGGAGATAGCAAAGGGGAGCTTGATTTACATTGCTATATGCTGCTTCCCACCAGGCGGATCTCGATACGCAGGACAAGATCTAGGGGACCGATCCGAGATAGAGACTCACCATACACAGCGCTTTCAGATCAGATACTACATTACAGCACACTAGGTGAAGTATTCCTTATGGGGGACTTCAATGGCCGCACTAAGTCGCATCAGTGGGAGGCATACGACATGGATCACCCACATCTCATAAGGGCCAGAGACCCGGTTGAGATTAGCACCGGCAGAGTATCGGCACATACGGGTCAGGACACCACTGGCTATGGAAGACATCTACTCGAGCTAGGCAGCCGACATCATCTCGTTATATATAACGGGATGAATCGTTGGCGAGGTTCAGGCGGATTTACTTGCTTCCTCACGGAGGTGAGAGAACAGTCGACTACATTTTGGGTACTACCTCTGGAGCTTCACTCATCCCTTCACTTAGTATTGGACGACGCCCACTCGGTGCTGACCACACATTTATCACATTCACACTCTCATCTCCGATTCCATTAGACCCTCCCTCACCCACTGAGATACATACCACGATACACTTCACACACGAGCTCTCACACGTTTATGCACACCATTTACACACCCGCCTACTCTCCCTCGATCCATTCTCACCTTTGGACACACTTACATCACATATCACCACCATCCTACAGGACTCACCTCTCCGCAGCTTCCCACACCGCACACATATGCACCCTCCACGCACAGGATCCATGCCCAAGAACCGTTGGTATGATGCAGATTGTCCTGAGCTGCGGAAGCACCTACGGATTTTAGAGCATAGAGGAGATATTACACACACACAGGCACGGCGTCGCATGCAGAGCCTTACTCGCCGCAAATGGCGAGATTGGGAGGAGAGACAGTATTCGGATATTTACCATTTGCTCATGAGTCGGGACAGTGTAGTGGCATGGCGACATTTGAGAGAGAGGAGACAGCAGACACCTATCCGAGATCCGAGCACTTGGCATAGCTATGCACGGAGCCTATGCGAGATCCCATACCAGCCTCCCATTCCGAGACCGAAGAGCTCACATCCTACTACGTCTGACTTCTTCACACCCACTATGGTGGGACGCGCTATTTCTCGGCTTCAGCATGGGAGGGCCCATGATCATTTCGGTTTACAGGCAGAGCACCTCATCTATGGAGGCACGACTCTGGCACCGCTCATTGCCCATCTCTTCAACCGTGCATTGGTTGAAGGGTTCCCAGACTCATGGACTGAGCACACCATAGTGCCCATTCATAAGTCAGGGGATACTATGGATCCAGCTACATACCGGACGATCATGATTGGCCCTATATTGGCCAAGTTATATGGGGCAGTTAGAGACAGAGTTGAGTACTCTCGCTGAGAGGAAGGGCATCAAGGCTCCAGGACACACAGGTTTCAGACGAGATTACTCTAACATTGACCACATCTTCACTCTGAGATGCCTGATCGACCAGGCAAGGGTGAGGAAGAGGAGATTATATTGTTGCTTTGTGGACTTCTGTAAAGCATTTGACACTGTTCCCAGGGATCGACTCTTCAGACGACTACTTGACATCGGAGCTCCGGAGGAGATGATATGGGGGATCTACGCCTTATACGAGAGAGTATCTGGTAGAGTCAGACGTCCATGGGGCTTATCTGATCCACTTGCTAGCACTATCGAGGTGAAGCAAGGATGCCCTCTCTCACCCACCCTTTTTGGTCTCTACATTGATGAGATAGTGGACTTCATACAGCAGCAGGGGGGAGATGGCATTGAGGTACACGGGTCCACTGTCCATATTCTTTTATACGCTGATGATATTGTATTGGTTTCAGAGTCTGCACAAGGTCTACAGCATCATCTACATGGCCTAGATGACTTTTGGAGACAAAGAGGATTATCTGTGAACCTTGGTAAAACCAAGGTCTTGATCTTTCATACATCAGCACAGGTGCGCAGACATAGTTTGTTCACAACAGCAGATGGACCGATCGAGGTGGTCAGATCATATATTTACTTGGGGGTGACATTTACAGCAGCATCAGGGGTCTTCTCTATGGCTCAGGTAGCCCGTGACCGCATCACACGTGGGTACGCAGCACTAGCTTTGATGGAGAGACAGTGCCACCAGGCATATTTTCAGGAGCCCCGCACAAAGGGGTGGCTCTTTGACACTTTGGTTACTCCAGCGCTCATGTATGGGGCAGCCATATGGCGACCAGGATTAGCTACATCAATATGGACAACATTAGAGAGGCCACAGATCCTCATGATTGCCAGACTTATCCGAAGCAAGCCTTCAGTACCACATGATATCATCATAGCAGAGCTCGCTGCACCACCGTTGCTAGTTGAGGCAAAATTCCAGACAGTATGCCTATTACACAGACTTCGGAGCATGGATACAGAGCGTATTGCTTATCCTGCTTTCGAGGCATCACATGATATGGCATTAGCAAGCGACACCTCCTCATGGTATGCGCAGACACGAGACTGGCTTGCCCACCATGGCTTTGACATAGACAGGCTACCACCACTACAGTACGACTCTCATGCACCCACCTACTCGCTCTCTCATCAAGAGAGGAATAGGATCATTCGTAAGGAGATATGGCATACATACATACAGAGGACATGGGTGAGCCCTAGGGGTACATTGCCACCGAAAATGCTCTACTACCGCGAGCATTTTCTACATATATCGGGCACGGGCTTCATCGAGATTCCAGGATACATGCATATCTACCTTCCCCACCACCTACGAGTCGTCATTGGGCAGCTCCAGGTTTCATCACATCAGCAGGAGATTGAGAGGGGTCGGTTCAGGGGAGTCCCCCGTGAGGAGAGGTGGTGCCCAGTATGCCAGTCGGAGGTAGAGAGTGAGGAGCATTTTGTTATCAGATGTCCAGCATACTTAGACCTACGAGCACAGTTCCAGATCGAGGAGTCATTCCAGCTGTGCATGACTATGGGAGACCAGAGACGCTTGGGACGCTTTGTCACAGCAACATACGAGAGGAGAGAGCGGTCACTACAGCTCATACATCAGCCACGGGTGAGTACCCAACAGACCATTACCCAGTTCTTTCAGCGAGTTGAGCTACATCAGAGAGGTCCATCTATAGGGCTCACGCTCCACCAGGCAGCAGCACAGAGAGCACGGCGCCGACCACGCATAGGTGGATATCGTCGACCACGACTATATCAGGAGGATATCTCATGCATCAGGATTGCCTACGACCACATGATGGAGCATAGGCGTACCACCACCCCCTTGGTTGTCTTCCTTCAGGAGGCACTCAAACCACCACCGATGTACCACATACTACACCCACCTCCACCCATCACCAGTAGCTAGGGCGTTTTACTCACATTTTGGATCCCCCAATGTATTAAGTGGCCACTATCTGCAGAGTCAAAGCCACGTCTTCCCAACCTTTTCCAGCCCTATATACCTTTGTGTAGCGATATACTTTTTATTTCATTTTATCTTCTACACAGGGTTACTACACTTGTACATGGTTTTTTTCTCATAGGCCAAGTTTTACCTCCAGAAGACGTCAATATGACTTTCTTTCTTCTCTCTCTCTCTCTCTCTCTCTCTCTCTCTCTCTCTCTCTCTCTCTCTCTCTCTCTCTCTCTCTCTCTCTCTCTCTCTCTCTCTCTCTCTCTCTCTCTCTACACCTCGGAGTCACATTCACGAGCTTGTCTGGCCCCTTCAGCATGAGACAGGCAGCCACCGATAGACTCACACGAGGATATGAAGCCTTAGCCATGTTAGAGCGGAGATGTCACCAGGCACACTTCCAGGAGCCCCGCACAAAGGGGTGGCTATTTGACACACTAGTGAGACCAGCTATGATGTATGCTTCGACAGTTTGGGCACCAGGCCTCACAGTCACCCAATGGAGTGCGATCAAGAGGCCACAAGTACGTATGATCTCGCGACTATTTCGCGGGAAACAGTCAGTGCCACATGACATTATCAGGGAAGAGCTAGCTGCACCACCCATGGTAGTAGATGCACTATTCCAGACTATCTCCTTTATTCAAAGGGTGAGGGAGCTCCCTACAGAAAGACTCACACACAGAGCTTTTGAGGCATCTACAGATATCAGAGTCTGGATATGAGAGAGTTTGGTACACTCAGGTTAGAGCGTGGTTTGATAGTCATGGACTTGATATGGATAGATTGCCATCTTTTCAGTATGACCCAGACTCACCTCACATCCACCTCTCACGTCATGAGAGGAATCTTGTGCTCAGACAGGACCTTTGGAAGCTCTACATTAGTCAGACATGGCATACACCACACATGGGATCGAGACTATCGCACTATCGAGACGAGTTCTTGGACATACTGGCAGATGGTTTCATCCAGCGACCACGCTACATGGATACCTACATGCCTCATAGCTCGAGGGTAGCTATTGGCCAGTTGAGGGTCTCATCACACCGACTAGAGATTGAGATAGGCAGAGCCACAGACATTCCCAGAGAGGAGCGGTTATGCAGGATATGCAGAGTAGAGATGGAGGATGAGGAGCACTTTGTTTGCAGATGTAGCGCATATGATGACATTAGAGACAGATACGAGACTCTATTTACAGGGCAGCCCACCCTTCGAGAGATCATGGGCTCTAGAGATCAGCGACAGGTCGGGCGATTCTTACTAGAGATTCAGAGTCACAGAGATTCTCTCCTCCATCCTACTGCAGCTGCCCAGACACTAGGGAGACAGAGTCAGCTAACTGACTTCTTCATTGCACGACATGCAGTAGCCCTCCCCCCCTTACCTCACACATCGAGAGGGATGACTCTTCAGCAGGCTCAGACCTCTCGAGCTAGGAGACGACCCCGTGCTATAGGATATCGGACCCTCAGACTTCACAGACACCAGATTGCAGACATTCAGGCTCGTGACCATCGCGCCATGGAGGAGAGACGATCCCAGATGATGGGGGATCCCGCTGCAGCCATCAGGGCGGCCTTGACTCCACCTCCACCCATGTACCACATATTACACCCGCCCACTAGTAGAGGATGGAGCTAGTTAGTCATTCAGATGCATTATCATGCTTGTACTACCCTTTTGCATATAGGCTATAGATATAGCACTTCATTCACCATCCCCCCCTCCCACTTTCATGGGTATCTCTACATGCATGCTACACAGATCTATATCAGCCTTGCCACCTTTTTTTTCAGCACTTTTATCTTTTTCCGATTGACAGAAGAAACACCCATGTACATTGATTTGTCTCATAGGCCGAGTTCGGCCTCCTAATAGACGTAAAAACACTCTCTCTCTCTCTCTCTCTCTCTCTCTCTCTCTCTCTCTCTCTCTCTCTCTCTCTCTCTCTCTCTCTCTCTCTCTCTCTCTCTCTCTCTCTCTCTCTCTCTCTCTCTCTCTCTCTCTCTCTCTCTCTCTCTCTCTCTCTCTCTCTCTCTCTCTCTCTCTCTCTCTCTCTCTCTCTCTCTCTCTCTCTCTCTCTCTCTCTCTCTCTCTCTCTCTCTCTCTCTCTCTCTCTCTCTCTCTCATATGGTGAGGAATGGAGAAGGATTCAGAGCCAACGGTGGACAGATTGAGGTGGTCACTTCCTATGTCTATCTCGGAGTCACATTCACGAGCTTGCCTGGCCCCTTCAGCATGCGACAGGAAGCCACCGATAGACTCACACGAGGATATGCAGCTTTAGCCATGTTAGAGCGGAGATGTCACCAGGCACACTTCCAGGAGCCCCGCACGAAGGGGTGGCTATGTGACACACTAGTCAGACCAGCTATGATGTATGCTGCGACAGTTTGGGCTCCGGGCCTCATAGTCACCCAGTGGAGTGCAATCGAGAGGCCAAAGGTACGTATGGTCTCGCGACTCTTTCACGGGAAAGAGTGAGTCCCACATGACATCATAAGGAAGAGCTAGCTGCACCACCCATGGTAGTAGATGCACTATTCCAGTGCTATCTGCTTTATTCAGAGGATGAGGAAGCTCCCTACAAACAGACTCACACACAAAGCTTTTGAGGCATCTATATAGATATCAGAGTCTGGATATGAGAGAGCTTGGTACACTCAGGTTAGAGTCTGGTTTGATAGTCATGGACTTGATATGGACGGATTGCCGCCTTTTCAGTATGACCCAAACTCACCTCACATCCACCTCTCTCATCGTGAGAGGAATGTTGTGCTCAGACAGGATCCCTGGCAGCTCTACATTAGTCAGACATGGCATACACCACACATGGGATTGAGACTATCACACTACCAAGATCAATTCTTGGACATACTAGCGGACGGTTTTATCCAGCAACCGCACTACATGGATACTTACATGCCCCATAGCTCGAGGATAGCGATTGGCCAGTTGAGAGTCTCATCACACCGACTAGAGATTGAGATGGGCAGAGCCGCAGACATTCCCAAAGGGCAGCGGATATGCAGAGTATGCAGAGTATATATGGAGGATGAGGAGCACTTTGTATGCAGATGTAGCGCATATGATGACATCAGAGGAAGATACGAGACTCTATTTACGGGGCAGCCCACCCTCCGAGAGATCATGGACTCTAGAGACCAGCGACAGCTCGGGCGATTCTCACTAGAGATACAGAGTCATTTTACACCCCCACCTACTCTCCCTCGATCCATTTTCACCTTTGGACACACTTACATCACATATCACCACCATCCTACACGACTCAGCCCTCCGCAGCTTCCCACACCGCACACATATACACCCTCCACGCACAGGATCCATGCCCAAGAACCGTTGGTATGATGCAGATTGTCGTGAGCTGCGGAAGCACCTACGCATTTTAGAGCATAGAGGAGATATTACACACACACAGGCACAGCGTCGCATGCATAGCCTTACTCGCCGCAAACGGCGAGATTGGGAGGAGAGAGAGTATTGGGCTATTTACCATTTTCTCATGAGTCGAGAGTCGAGACAGTGTAGTGGCATGGTGACATTTGAGAGAGAGAGAAGACAGCAGACACCTATCCGAGACCCAAAGACTTGGCATAGCTATGCACGGAGCCTATACGAGATCCCAGACCAGCCTCCCATTCCCAGACCCCAGAGCTCACGCCATACTACCTCTGACTTCTTCACACCCACTATGGTGGAACGCGCTATTGCCCGGCTGTAGCATGGCAAGGCCCATGATCATTTCGGTTTACAGGCAGAGCACCTCATCTATGGAGGCACGACTCTCCACCGCTCATTGCCCATCTCTTCAACCGTGCATTGGTTGAAGGGTTCCCAGACTCATGGACTGAGCACACCATAGTGCCCATTCATAAGTCAGGTGATACTATGGATCCAGCTACATACCGGACGATCATGATTGGCCCTATATTGGCCAAGTTATATGGGGCGGTACTAGAGACATAGTTGAGTATTGTCGCTGAAAGGAAGGGCATCAAGGCTCGAGGACACGCAGGTTTCAGACGAGATTACTCTACCATTGACCACATCTTCACTCTGAGATGCTTGATCGACTAGGCCAGGGTGAGGAAGAGGAGATTATATTGTTGCTTTGTGGACTTCCGCAAAGCATTTGACACTGTTCCCAGGGATCGACTCTTCAGACGACTACTTGACATCGGAGCTCCGGAGGAGATGATATGGGGGATCTACGCCTTATACGAGAGAGTATCTGGTAGAGTTAGATGTCCAGGGGGCTTATCTGATCCACTTGCTAGCACTATCGGGGTGAAGCAAGGATGCCCTCTCTCACCCAACCTCTTTGGTCTCTACATTGATGAGATAGTAGACTTCATACAGCAGCAGGCGGGAGATGGCATTGAGGTACACGGGTCCACTGTCCATATTCTTTTATAGGCTGATGATATTGTATTGGTTTCAGAGTCTGCAGAAGGTCTACAACATCATCTACACGGCCTAGATGACTTTTGCAAACACAGAGGGTTATCGGTGAACCTTGGTAAAACCAAGGTCTTGATCTTTCATACATCAGCACATCTACGCAGACATAGTTTGTTCAGAGCAGAAGGTGGACCGAACAAGGTGGTCGGATCATATGTTTACTTGGGGGTGACATTTACAGCGGCATCAGGGGTCTTCTCTATCGCTCAGGCAGCCCGTGACCGCATCACACGTGGGTACGCAGCACTAGCTTTGATGGAGAGACAGTGCCACCAGGCATATTTTCAGGAGCCCCGCACAAAGGGGTGGCTCTTTGACACTTAGGTTATGCCAACGCTCATGTATGGGGCAGCCATATGGGGACCAGGATTAGCTACATCAGTATGGACAGCATTAGAGAGGCCACAGATCCTCATGATTGCCAGAGTTATCCGCAGCAAACCTTCAATACCACATGATATCATTAGAGCAGAGCTCGCTGCACCACCGATACTAGTTGAGGCACTATTCCAGACAGTATGCTTATTACACAGACTTCGGAGCATGGATACAGAGCGCATTGCTTATCGTGCTTTCAAGGCATCACGTGATATGGCATTAGCAGGCGACACCTCCTCATGGTATGCACAGACACGAGACTCGCTTGATCACCATGGCTTTGACATAGACAGGCTACCACCACTACACGACGACTCTCATGCACCCACCTACTCGCTCTCTCATCAAGAGAGGAATAGGATCATTCGTCAGGAGATATGGCATACATACATATAGAGGACATGGGTGAGCCCTAGGGGTACATTGCCACCGCAAATGCTCTACTACCACAAGCATTTTCTACATATATCGGGAAGGGGCTTCATCGAGATTCCGAGATACATGCAGACCTACCTTCCGCACCACCTACGAGTCGTCATTGGGCAGCTCCGGGTTTCATCACATCAGCTCGAGATTGAGAGGGGTCGGTCCAAGGGAGTCCCCCGTGAGGAGAGGTGGTGCCCAGTATCCCATACAGAGGTAGAGAGTGAGGAGCATTTTGTTATCAGATGTCCAGCATACTTAGACCTACGAGCACAGTTCCAGATCGAGGAGTCATTCCAGCTGTGCATGACTATGGGAGAGCAAAGACGCTTGGGAAGCTTTCTCACAGCAGCATACGAGAGGTGAGAGCGGTCACTAAAGCCCATACATCAGCCACGGGTGAGTACCCAGCAGACCATTACCCAGTTTTCAGCGAGTTGAGCTACATCAGAGAGGTCCATCTATAGGGCTCACGCTCCACCAGGCAACGGCACAGAGAGCACGGCGCCGACCACGCACGGGCGGATATCGTCGACCACGACTATATCAGGAGGATATCTCACGCATCAGGATTGCCTACGACCACATGATGGAACATAGGCGTACCACCACCCCCTGGGTTGTCTTCCTTCAGGAGGCACTCAGACCACCACCGATGTACCACATACTACACCCACCTCAACCCATCACCTGTAGCTAGGGCGTTTTACTCACATTTTGGATCCCCCCATGTATTAGGTGGCCACTATCTGCAGAGTCAGAGCCAGGTCTCCCCAGCCTTTTCCAGCCCTATATAGCTTTGTGTAGCAATATACTTTTTATTTCATTTTATCTTCTACACAGGGTTACTACACTTGTACATGGTTTTTGTCTCATAGGCCAAGTTTGGCCTCTACAAGACGTTAATATGACTTCTCTCTCTCTCTCTCTCTCTCTCTCTCTCTCTCTCTCTCTCTCTCTCTCTCTCTCTCTCTCTCTCTCTCTCTCTCTCTCTCTCTCTCCTCTCTCTCTCTCTCTCTCTCTCTCTCTCTCTCTCTCTCTCTCTCTCTCTCTCTCTCTCTCTCTCTCTCTCTCTCTCTCTCTCTCTCTCTCTCTCTCTCCCTCCCCCGCTCCCCCCCCCCCTCTGTGTGGTTGTTTCCATGTTCAGCCTACACAGTTCTGTGTAGCAGTACTTCTCCATTTTATTTTAGTTCTACACAGGAGTTACTACAGTTGTACATGGTTTTTTCTCATACGCCAAATTTAGCCTTCATCTCGTTATATATAACGGGATGAATCGTTGGCCAGGTTCAGGCGGATTTACTTGCTTTCCTCACGGGGGAGGTGAGAGCACAGTCGACTACATTTTGGGTACTACCTCTGGAGCTTCACTCATCCCTTCACTTAGTATTGGACGACGCCCACTCGGTGCTGACCACACATTTATCACATTCACACTCTCATCTCCGATTCCATTAGACCCTCCCTCACCCACTGAGATACATACCACGATACACTTCACACACGAGCTCTCACATGTTTATGCACACCATTTGGAGACCCGCCTACTCTCCCTTGATCCACTCTCACCTTTGGACACACTTACATCACATATCACCTCCATCCTACAGGACTCAGCTCTCCGCAGCTTCCCACACCGCACACATATGCACCCTCCACGCACAGGATCCATGCCCCAGAACCGCTGGTATGATGCAGATTGTCGTGAGCTTCAGAAGCACCTACGGATTTTAGAGCATAGAGGAGATATTACACACACAGGCACAGCGTCGCATGCAGAGCCTTACTCGCCGCAAACGGCGGGATTGGGAGGAGAGACAGTATTGGGATATTTACCATTTGCTCATGAGTCGAGACAGTGAAGTGGCATGGCGACATTTGAGAGAGAGGAGACAGCAGACACCTATCCGAGACCCGAGCACTTGGCATAGCTATGCACGGGACCTATACGAGATCCAAGGCCAGCCTCCCATTCCCAGACCGGAGAGCTCACGTCCTACTACCTCTGACTTCTTCACACCCACTATGTTGGGACGCGCTATTGCCCGGCTGCAGCATGGAAGGGCCCATGATCATTTCGGTTTACAGGCAGAGCACCTCATCTATGGAGGCACGACTCTCGCACCGCTCATTGCCCATCTCTTCAACCGTGCATTGGTTGAAGGGTTCCTAGACTCATGGACTGAGCACACCATAGTGCCCATTCATAAGTCAGGTGATACTATGGATCCAGGTACATACCGGACGATCATGATTGGCCCTATATTAGCCAAGTTATATGGGGCGGTACTAGAGACAGAGTTGAGTACTCTCGCTGAGAGGAAGGGCATCACGGCTCCAGGACAGGCAGGTTTCAGACGAGATTACTCTACCATTGACCACATCTTCACTCTGAGATGCCTGATCGACCAAGGGTGAGGAAGAGGAGATTATATTGTTGCTTTGTGGACTTTCGCAAAGCATTTGACACTGTTCCCAGGGATCGACTCTTCAGACGACTCCTTGACATCTGAGCTCCGGAGGAGTTGATATGGGGGATCTACGCCTTATACGAGAGAGTATCTGGTAGAGTCAGATGTCAAGGGGGCTTATCTGATCCACTTGCTAGCACTATCGGGGTGAAGGAAGGATGCCCTCTCTCACCCACCCTCTTTGGTCTCTACATTGATGAGATAGTGGATTTCGTACAGCAGCGGGGGGGAGATGGCATTGAGGTACACGGGTCCACTGTCCATATTCTTTTATACGCTGATGATATTGTATTGGTTTCAGAGTCTGCAGAAGGTCTACAGCATCATCTACACGGCCTAGATGACTTTTGCAGACACAGAGGGTTATCTGTGAACCTTGGTAAAACCAAGGTCTTGATCTTTCATACATCAGCACACGTACGCAGACATAGTTTGTTCACAGCAGCAGGCAGACCGATCGAGCTGGTCGGATCATATGTTTACTTGGGGGTGACATTTACAGCAGCATCAGGGGTCTTCTCTATGGCTCAGGCAGCCCTTGACCGCATCACACGTGGGTACGCAGCACTAGCTTTGATGGAGAGACAGTGCATATTTTCAGGAGCCCCGCACAAAGGGGTGGCTCTTTGACACTTTGGTTACACCAGCACTCTGTATGGGGCAGCCATTTGGGGACCAGGATTAGCTACATCAGTATGGACAGCATTAGAGAGGCCACATATCCTCATGATTGCCAGACTTATCCGCAGCAAGCCTTCAGTACCACATGATATCATTAGAGCAGAGCTCGCTGCACCACCGATGCTAGTTGAGGCACTATTCCAGACAGTATGCCTATTACACAGACTTCGGGGCATGGATACAGAGCGCATTGCTTATCGTGCTCTCGAGGCATCACGTGATATGGCATTAGCAGGCGACACCTCCTCATGGTATGCACAGACACGAGACGAGACGGGCTTGCCCACCATGGCTTTGACATAGACAGGCTACCACCACTACAGTACGACTCTCATGCACCCACCTACTCGCTCTCTCATCAAGAGAGGAATAGGATCATTCGTCAGGAGATATGGCATACATACATACAGAGGACATGGGTGAGCCCTAGGGGTACATTGCCACCGAAAATGCTCTACTACCGCGAGCATTTTCTACATATATCGGGCACGGGCTTCATCGAGATTCCGAGATACATGCAGACCTACCTTCCCCACCACCTACGAGTCGTCATTGGGAAGCTCCGGGTTTCATCACATCAGCTCGAGATTGAGAGGGGTCGGTCAAGGGGAGTCCCCCGTGAGGAGAGGTGGTGCCCAGCATAGGCGTACCACCACCCCCTGGGTTGTCTTCCTTCAGGAGGCACTCAGACCACCACCGATGTACCACATACTACACCCACCTCCACCCCTCACGAGTAGCTAGGGCGTTTTACTCACATTTTGGACCCCCTCCATGTATTAGGTGGCCACTATCTGCAGAGTGAGAGCCACATCTCCCGAGCCTTTTCCAGCCCTATATAGCTTTGTGTAGCGATATACTTTTTATTTCATTTTATCTTCTACACAGGGTTACTACACTTGTACATGGTTATCTGTGAACCTTGGTAAAACCAAGGTCATGATCTTTCATACATCAGCACAGGTACGCAGACATAGTTTGTTCACAGCAGCGGGTGGACCGATCGAGGTGGTCGGATCATATGTTTACTTGGGAGTGACATTTACAACAGCATCAGGGGTCTTCTCTATGTCTTAGGCAGCCCGTGACCGCATCACACGTGGGTACGCAGCACTAGCTTTGATGGAGAGACAGTGCCACCAGGCATATTTTCAGGAGCCCCGCACAAAGGGGTGGCTCTTTGACACTTTGGTTACGCCTGCGCTCATGTATGGGACAGCCATATGGGGGCCGGGATTAGCTACATCAGTATGGACAGCATTAGAGAGGCCACAGATCCTCATGATTGCGAGACTTATCCGCAGCAAGCCTTCAGTAGCACATGATATCATTAGAGCAGAGCTCGCTGCACCACCGATGCTAGTTGAGGCACTATTCCAGACAGTATGCCTATTACACAAACTTCGGAGCATGGATACAGAGCGCATTGCTTATCGTGCTTTCCAGGCATCACGTGATATGGCATTAGCTCGGGACACCTCCTCATGGTATGCCCAGACACGAGACTGGCTGGCCCACCATGGCCTTGACATAGACAATCTACCACCACTACAGTACGACTCACATGCACCCACCTACTCGCTCTCTCATCAAGAGAGGAATAGGGTCATGCGTCAGGAGATATGGCATACATACATACAGAGGACATGGGTGAGCCCTAGGGATACATTGCCACCGAAAATGCTCTATTACCGCGAGCATTTTCTACATATATCGGACGCAGGCTTCATCGAGATCCCGAGATACATGCAGACACACCTTCCCCACCACCTCCGAGTCGTCATTGGGCAGCTCCGGGTTTCATCACATCAGCTCGAGATTGAGAGGGGTCGGTCCAGGGGAGTCCCCCGTGAGGAGAGGTGGTGCCCAGTATGCCAAACAGAGGTAGAGAGTGAGGAGCATTTTGTTATCAGATGTCCAGCATACTTAGACCTACGAGCACAGTTCCAGATCGAGGAGTCATTCCAGCTGTGCATGACTATGGGAGACCAGAGACGCTTGGGACGCTTTCTCACAGCAGCATACGAGAGGCGAGAGCGGTCACTACAGCCCATACATCAGCCACGGGTGAGTACCCAGCAGACCATTACGCAGTTCTTTCAGCGAGTTGAGATACATCAGAGAGGTCCATCTATAGGGCTCACGCTCCACCAGGAAGCAGCACAGAGAGCACGGCGCCGACCACGCATGGGCGGATATCGTCGACCACGACTATATCAGGAGGATATCTCACGCATCAGGATTGCGTACGACCACATGATGGAGCATAGGCGTACCACCACCCCCTGGGTTGTCTTCCTTCTGGAGGCACTCAGACCACCACCGATGTACCACATACTACACCCACCTCCATTCATCACCAGTAGCTAGGGCGTTTTACTCACATCTTGGATCCCCCCATGTATTAGGTGGCCACTATCTGCAGAGTCAGAGCCACGTCTCCCCAGCCTTTTCCAGCCCTATATAGCTTTGCGTAGCGATATACTTTTTATTTCATTTTATCTTCTACACAGGGTTACTACACTTGTACATGGTTTTTGTCTCATAGGCCAAGCTTGGCCTCCAGAAGACGTTAATATGACTTTCTTTCTTTCTTTCTTTTTTTTTCTCTCTCTTTCTCTCTCTCTCTCTCTCTCTCTCTCTCTCTCTCTCTCTCTCTCTCTCTCTCTCTCTCTCTCTCTCTCTCTCTCTC
The DNA here is from genome assembly GCA_020310875.1 of Ceratopteris richardii. Classification (NCBI taxonomy): domain Eukaryota; kingdom Viridiplantae; phylum Streptophyta; class Polypodiopsida; order Polypodiales; family Pteridaceae; genus Ceratopteris; species Ceratopteris richardii. The sequence goes on from CM035436.1 coordinate 89,661,312, forward strand.
TCTCTCTCTCTCTCTCTCTCTCTCTCTCTCTCTCTCTCTCTCTCTCTCTCTCTCTCTCTCTCTCTCTCTCTCTCTCTCTCTCTCTCTCTCTCTCTCTCTCTCTCTCTCTCTCTCTCTCTCTCTCTCTCTCCCTCCCCCTCCCTCTCTCTCTCTCCCTCCCTCTCTCTCCCTCTCTCTGTCTCCCTCTCTCTCTCTCTCCCTCTCTCTCCCCCTCCATGGCTCGCGACCTGCACTGCTGTATCTGCTGCGCAACAGCCTCCATAACAGCCTCTCGCCTCCCTAAGCCCCTCCCGCGCTCTGTTCGATCTGCACGAAAACCCTAATCGCCACCTCTCCCTTCTCCCGCAGCTCTGCCCCGTGCAGAAACCCTAAAACGCAGCGCCAACCCCCCCCCCCCCCCCGACAGCCTGCCCGCAGCCCTCACGCCCTGCACAACCTATCCTCAGCCCCTCCCGCAACGTCTCTCTCCTCCCCCAGGCCCGTTCGCGACCTGTCCCCGGCCTCCACCGTGAACTGCTCTCTTTTTAGGGTTTTTTAGGGTTTTCAGGCTTTCAAAAATAATTTTTTAGGGTTCAGCAACTGTTTCCTACAGTTATTAGCCACTCCCACCCTTGCTCCATCGCGCATCGGGCACGCTCCCGTCTTCATCGCAAGTCTTTAGGCTCAGTACTCTGAGCATTTTTTCATCTTCCAATGCAATGAGCGCTACGGCTAAGAAGGACGATTTGACAAAAATGGAGGACAAACTGACCATAGCTATCAAAGAAAACAAGAAGATGGTGGACTCCACTATCACGGCCATCATCAGCCGCCTCTCAAAGCTCGAGAAGGAAGTAGAAACATATCATAAGGAGAGGGAAGCATGGCAGAAAGAGAAAGAAGAATGGGCTAAGGAGAGGGCAAACATGAAAGAGGAATTGGAGCTCCTCAAAGCTTCAATGGTCTCTCTTACACCCGAAGAAGGAGAGATTAATATGAACAAGACAGAAGCTCTCAAAGAAGAACTCACCAAATCCTTGACCGAGAGCATGGAAAACAAATTAGAAGCTACCAAAGAAGGGTGGATCGACATAGTGAAGAAGAACATCAAAAAAGAAGCCAAAGAGAAAGCACAAAAGGAAGAAGCCCTCATCGTGCACACCACTATTGAGGAAGAAAAGATGAGACATGCCCGCCGTCTCAATGTACGCATCACGGGCATTGAAGAAAAAGAAGGCTCTACCCCCGAGTCCGATGGGAAGACACCGTGCAAGATACTCGGTTACAAAGAGGAGTCCCCCCCATTCATCAAGTCTTGGAGAACGGGACGAGACCCCACGAAGAAGAGAGCTCTCATTCTACACTTCCCTTCCGAAGATATAAGATCTACTTTCCTACGCAAGAGGGTGATTTTGAGAGCACTTGATGGCCCCCCCATCTACCTTGACGATGATCTCACACCCATGCAGGTAGCACACCGTCGTGCATGCATGCCGAGAGTACATCAAGCTCGCAAAGAAGGAAAGAAGGCTTCATACAGAGATGGTCGTGTCATCATTGATGGCAAGGCCATCCCATAGGGATTCGCGGCCTGTGAGACACTCGAGGAGATACACCTTGCAGTTTGGAACTGCAATGGAGATCTATGGACACACCCAGAGAGATTGGAAGAGGTGCACAAAGGCAAAGACATCATTATGCTCACAGAGACACGAGAGCCCGGACCGGGGCCTACCTCGTGTCCACGGTTTTCAGTGGGAGTCCACATACAGAGAGTGTACACGTCAGCACACCACCCGAGGATCAGGAGGAGTAGCCATACTCTTTAGAGATGGACTTCAGAGCATGATACAGATAGTCGCACGTGATTCACAGGCAAGATATCTTTGGATTCGACTCCAGCTCTCGCAGGAGAGGATCATCTTCATAGCATTATGCTACTTTGCTCCTTCTAGCTCGCGTTTCGCTATCATAGATCGAGAGGACTCACCATACACTTGCTTGTCAGAAGAGATTACAGAGTACTCTGCATTAGGGGAAGTCTTCCTTATGGGAGACTTCAATGCAAGGACAGGCAATGATCAGTGTGAGATATTTGACCCAGAAGACCCGGAGATACTACATACCATAGAGGATGAGTCTACAGCTCGAGCTTCAGCTGACGCTACACACACTCACTATGGCACTCACCTACTCAGACTAGGCTCTCGACATAATCTCGTTATCTATAACGGGATGACTCAGTGGCCTACCTCAGGAGGATTGACATGCATACCACACTCAGTCACAGATGGCGGGGGAAGTACAGTAGATTACGTCATGGGGTCCAGAGAGGCCATCCACCTACTTACCTCATTCACCATCCCACCCATACCCATTGGGGCTGATCACACATACCTCGCACTCTCCCTGAAGGGAGACACCCGTACACGCATACCCGCAGCACGCATCCCACACACCACCATCCACTTCACACACGAGCTAGCTCACATATATGCGGCTCGAGTCGAGCAGGGTCTTCTCTTACTTCATCCTGACACTCCACTATCCCTACTCACCTCTCAGATAGCATCAGTTCTTCAAACATCAGCCATCAGCTCCTTCCCACACACCATCCATTCTCGTCACACACCTCCCGGGACTATGCCACAACATCGTTGGTATGATGAGGATTGCAGAGATCTTTACCGCCGACTACGAGCTCAGCGAGCATTGGGAGAGATCACAGAGAGAGAGGCCAAGGGACAGATGAAGACTCTCACACGTCGAAAGAGGCAAGCCTTTGAGGAGGCACAGGAGCTTGAGCTATACCATCTCTTTATGAGTATGGACAGTGCTGCAGCATGGCGCAGCCTACGAGAGCCACGCCCGACCACACCTATTGGAGACCCACACACATGGCATGATTATGCTCAGAGGTTATATGAGGTACCTAGGCAGCCTCCCATTCCCCAGCCACTTGAGCCTCGCCCTACTAGTTCTTCTCTCTTCACAGCAAAGATGGTTGAGAGGGCCATACGACGACTTCAACATGGACGTTCGACAGACCACGCAGGATTGCAGAGCGAGCATCTCATATATGCAGCCTCCACTATAGCCCCGTTGATTGCACATGTCTTCAACCGGGCTATAGGAGAGGGCTTCCCAGAGGAGTGGACTAGGCACACCATTGTGCCTATCCACAAATCTGGCGACACCCTGATTGGCCACACCATGGCCAAACTATACGGTGCCATACTTGAGGCAGAGCTCAGTTCATATGCAGAGACTGAGGGGCTACGAGCACGAGGCCAAGCAAGTTTTCGACGAGCTTTCTCTACTATTGATCACATCTTCATTCTGCGCTGCCTCATTGATGGGGCAAGGGTGCGGAAGAAGAGGCTATATTGCTGCTTTGTGGACTTCCGCAAAGCTTTTGATACAGTGCCGCGAGAGAGGCTCTTCCAAAGCCTCCAGAGCTTGGGAGTACCATTAGGGATGATTTGGGCCATCTATGCACTCTATGAGCAGGTGACTGGGAGGGTACGGTGTCCAGGAGGTATGTCTGAGACCATTGCTAGCACCATCGGTGTTAAGCAAGGCTGCCCACTCTCTCCCACTCTATTTGGTCTCTACATTGACGAGATTGAGGACTACATTCTCCGAGCTTGAGGAGAGGGTGCAGACCTCGCAGGTACACATGTCCACATTTTATTATATGCCGATGACATTGTCTTGATTTCAGAGTCACCCGAGGGATTACAGCGCCACCTTGAGGCCCTGGATGAGTTTTGTACACAGAGGGGCTTGACAGTAAACCTTGGCAAGACCAAGGTCATGATCTTCCACACCTCCCCCATGGTGAGGAATGGAGCAGGATTCAGAGCTGGTGGTGGACAGATTGAGGTGGTCACTTCCTATGTCTATCTCGGAGTCACATTCACGAGCTTGCCTGGCCCCTTCAGCATGAGACAGGCAGCCACCGATAGACTCACACGCGGATATGCAGCTTTAGCCATGTTAGAGCGGAGATGTCACCAAGCACACTTCCAGGAGCCCCGCACGAAGGGCTGGCTATTTGACACACTGGTCAGACCAGCTATGATGTATGCTGCGACGGTTTGGGCCCCAGGTCTCACAGTCACCCAGTGGAGTGCGATCGAGAGGCCACAGGTACGTATGATCTCGCGATTATTTCGTGGGAAACAGTCGGTGCCACATGACATCATCAGGGCAGAGCTAGCTGCACCACCCATGGCAGTAGAGGCACTATTCCAGACTATATGCTTTATTCAGAGGATTAGGGACCTCCCTACAGATAGACTCACACACAGAGCTCTTGAGGCATCTATACAGATATCAGAGTTAGGATATGAGAGAGCTTGGTACACTCAGGTTAGAGTCTGGTTTGATAGTCATGGACTTGATATGGACAGATTGCCGCCTTTTCAGTATGACCCAGACTCACCTCACATCCACCTCTCTCGTCGTGAGAGGAATGTTGTGCTCAGACAGGATCTCTGGCAGCTCTACATTAGTCAGACATGGCACACACCACACATGGGATCGAGACTATCGCACTATCGAGACCAGTTCATAGACATACTAGCTGACGGTTTCATCCAGCGACCACGCTACATGGATACTCACATGCCTCATAGCTTGAGGGTAGCGATTGGCCAGCTGAGAGTCTCATCACACCGACTCGAGATTGAGACGGGCAGAGCCGCAGACATTCCCAGAGAGGAGCGGATATGCAGAGTATGCAGAGTAGAGATGGAGGATGAGGAGCACTTTGTATGCAGATGTAGCGCATATGATGGCATCAGAGGCAGATACGAGACTCTGTTTGCAGGGCAGCCCACCCTCCGAGAGATCATGGACTCTAGAGACCAGCGACAGCTCGGGCGATTCTTACTAGAGATACAGAGTCACAGAGATTCCCTACTCCAGCCTACTGTAGCACTCCATACAGGAGGGAGACAGAGTCAGCTCACTGACTTCTTTATTCCACAACGTGCTGCAGCCCTCCCCCCCTCAGCCCACATACCGAGCGGGGTGACTCTTCAGCAGGCTCAGATATCTCGAGCTAGGAGACGACCCCGTGATATAGGATATCGGGCCCCGAGACTTCACCGACACCAGATTGCGGAGATCCAGGCTTGTGACCATCGCGCCATGGAGGAGAGACGATCCCAGATGATGGCCGATCCCGTTGCAGCCATCAGGGTGGCCCTGACTCCACCTCCACCTATGTATCACATATTACATCCCACCCACTAGCACAGGATGGAGCTAGTTAGTCGTTTTAGATGCATTCTCATGGTTGTTGTACTACCCTTTTGCATATAGACTATCATAGATATCGCACTCCATACACCCCCCACCACTTTCATGGGTATCCCCACATGCACACTACGGAGATCTATATCAGCTTAACCAGTTTCTTTTCAGCACTTTTATCTTTTCTGATTGACAGAAGATACACCCATGTACATCGATTTGTCTCATAGGCCGAGTTCGGCCTCCTAATAGACGTAAAAACACTTTCTTTCTTTCTTTCTTTCTTTCTTTCTCTCTCTCTCTCTCTCTCTCTCTCTCTCTCTCTCTCTCTCTCTCTCTCTCTCTCTCTCTCTCTCTCTCTCTCTCTCTCTCTCTCTCTCTCTCTCTCTCTCTCTCTCTCTCTCTCTCTCTCTCTCTCTCTCTCTCTCTCTCTCTCTCTCTCTCTCTATAGGGCTCACGCTACACCAGGCAGCAGCACAGAGAGCACGGCGCCGACCACGCATGGGCGGATATCGTCGACCACGACTATATCAGGAGGATATCTCACGCATCAGGATTGCCTACGACCACATGATGGAGCATAGGCGTACCACCACCCCCTGGGTTGTCTTCCTTCAGGAGGCACTGAGACCACCACCGATGTACCACATACTACACCCACCTCCACCCATCGCCAGTACCTAGGGCGTTTTACTCACATTTTGGATTCCCCCCATGTATTAGGTGGCCACTATCTGCAGAGTCAGAGCCACTTCTCCCCAGCCTTTTCCAGCCCTATATAGCTTTGTGTAGCGATATACTTTTTATTTCATTTTATCTTCTACACAGGGTTACTACACTTGTACATGGTTTTTGTCTCATAGGCCAAGTTTGGCCTCTAGAAGACGTTAATATGACTTTCTTTCTTTCTTTCTTTCTCTCTCTCTCTCTCTCTCTCTCTCTCTCTCTCTCTCTCTCTCTCTCTCTCTCTCTCTCTCTCTCTCTCTCTCTCTCTCTCTCTCTCTCTCTCTCTCTCTCTCTCTCTCTCTCTCTCTCTCTCTCTCTCTCTCTCTCTCTCTCTCTCTCTCTCTCTCTCTCTCTCTCTCTCTCTCAGAGTCACAGGAGGGGTTGCAGTCACATTTACATGCGCTCGATACCTTTTGCATGGAGAGAGGACTCACAGTGAACCTTGGCAAGACCAAGGTCATGATCTTCCATACCTCCAGGACAGTACGCCATCGCGCCTCTTTCACAGCAGCTGGAGGACAGATAGAGGTAGTGGACTCCTACGTCTACCTAGGTATCACCTTCTCGGGAAGCACAGGGGTATTCTCCATGGCACAGGCTGCGAGAGATAGATTGACGCGAGGTTATGCAGCACTTGCAGGATTGGAGAGACGCTGCTTTCAGACACATTTTCAGGAGCCCCGGACTAAGGGGTGGCTCTTTGACACTCTAGTGACACCCGCATTGATGTACGCAGCAGCAGTATGGGCACCAGGGATCACAGAGGCGATGTGGACACAGATTGAGAGGCCCCAGATCACCATGATATCACGCTTGCTGCGCAGAAAGCCCTCCGTTCCACATGACATTATACGAGCTGAGCTTGGCACACCACCGATGCTAGTGGAGGCCCTCTTCCAGTTGGTGACCTTTATTCTGAGAGTCAGTGAGCTCCCCACTAGCCGACTCACCAGGCTTGCATCTGAGAGCTCTAGACATTTGGCAGAGATAGGGCATGAGAGAGTATGGTATGCACAGACTTACCGATGGTTAGCAGACCATGGCATGAGCATTACGGATCTCCCCCCTTTTCAGTATGACCTCTCTTCCCCCCACATTACCCTCTCTCGTTCGGAGAGGAATAGGATCATCCGTCAGGACCTACTACAGATACACGTCAGGGAGACATGGATAGCACCACGAGAGCCTCTTCCCACAAAGAGGCAACACTACAGAGAGCACTTCCTGACTGTGACAGCGGATGGTTTCATTCAGAGACCACGATACATGGATACATATATGGCACCAGCTGAGAGAGTGATCATTGGGCAGCTCAGAGTATCATCACACCAGCTCGAGATTGAGATTGGGCGAGCCACACATACCCCCAGGGATGAGCGATTATGCAGGATATGTAGAGAGGAGGTGGAGGACGAGGAGCACTACACATGTAGATGCCAGGCATATGAGGACATCAGAGACCGCTACCCACAGCTCTTCAGGGGGCCTAGAGAGATCAGGGCTTTATTGGGGACAGAGGACCAGCGCCCTCTAGGTCGTTTCCTAGTAGAGCTCCAGCACCACCGCGCATCACTCCTCCAGCAACAGATGGAGATACACCTGCCCCCCCCCCCCCCCCCCTCAGACTCATATTACAGATTTTTTCAGACCCACATACACTCGAGGGCCCAGCTCGATGCGGGGTGTCACATTACACAGAGCAGAGGAGCTTAGACGACAGCGTCGACGACCGAGACCCCCTGTCCGGAGAGCTCGTCCACATCAGAGAGCGATTCAGGCGATTCACGCACGCCATGACATGGAGATACAGAGACGTCAGCAGCGCACCCCTATCGATTTGGACGCCCAGAGCATTTTGAGGATCGCCATGATGCCTTAACCACCGATGCATTATATCCTACACCCACTCCAGGCATTTAGGGGGTTGTGACACCATCGAGCCTCCCCTCCCTATGCATACCATGTTTGTATCTCACCCATTGAGCATAGAGAGTGCATACCCATAGCACCCCACACCCTTGATGCCAGCTACTATCCCTCCTTTTATACCCGTTTGTAGTACTCACACTTTATTTTCGTTTTGGATCACAGTGGATTGGATCATACAGATGTATATGTTTTGTCTCATAGGCCGATTTTGGCCTCTAATAGACGTTAAAAAGTCTTTCTTTCTTTCTTTCTCTCTCTCTCTCTCTCTCTCTCTCTCTCTCTCTCTCTCTCTCTCTCTCTCTCTCTCTCTCTCTCTCTCTCTCTCTCTCTCTCTCTCTCTCTCTCTCTCTCTCTCTCTCTCTCTCTCTCTCTTTCTCTCTCTGTCTCTCTCGTACAACAGGTAGCTCCTGCGCGCGTCATCCTCTCTGCCCGAGCGCTCGAAACCCTAGCGCCCGTCTGCCCTAGCTTTCCGAGTTCCTCTCTCTGCCCGAAACCTCTGCCCGTCTGCTCGAAACCATAGCGCCCGCCCGCCCAAACCTTAAATCCCCACCTTAACCCTAACCCTAACCCTAACCCTAACCCTAACCCGAGCCCTAATCCTAAACCTTTAAATGGCTCCCATGGACTGGAAGGAAGTGGACGACCTTATTGCTAAAGCTCTCAAAGAGGCCAAAAAGGAAGCAGACCGCAACCTCAATATGGAGATACGAAAGATGATGGAAAAGTTCAAAGGGCTCGAAGAACAAGTCATGAATAAAGTCAAAGGACTGGAAGAACAAGTGAAGACTCTCACAGAAGAAAGAGACCATTGGAGGACAGCTTATGAGCACATGAAAGAAGAGGGGGAGATCTCCAACGTGGAGATACTCAAGGAAGAAATAAAGAAGGAAATCAAAACGGAGGTAGAATCTACTCGAGAGTCATGGGTGGAAGTAGTACACAAAAGGGTTAAGAAGGAAGTTAGGGAAGACGTGCAAAAAGAAGAGCTCACACGAGTCAAGGATACACTTAAGGAGGAGAGGCTTCAACACACTCGAAGACTTCACATTCGGATTACGGGCCTACCCGAAGGGGTATCACTCGAGGAAGACGCCACTGACATTTGCCGTCGACTTGGATACGAGAGCATGCCCTACACAGACGAATGGAGGGTTGGGAGGGATACATCGCGTTTGCGGGCACTCATCCTCAAGATGAGTTCTGAGGAGGCACGGACCGCCTTTTTTAGACGTCGATCAGTACTACGTGGACTACCCCGCGGCACCCTCTACATGGATGAGGACCTCACGCGTATGCAAGTGGCACACCGACGCGCTTGCATGCCACAGATACTCCAGGCACGTCGAGAGGGGAGGAAGGCCTTTTACCGTGATGGTAAGGTCTTCATAGATGGACGCCCTATCAAATAGGGCCATGCGGCCTATGAGACATCACTACACCAGGAGACACCACTCAGAGGAGCAGTGTGGAACGGCAACGGGGCAGTCTGGACGCGACCAGACAGAGTCGAGGAGATCCTGGCATCACATGACTTTGTGTGCATCACAGAGACACACGAGAGCCCACAGAGAGGTGTACCACGCATTGCAGGTTTTCATTGGGAATCTGCATTCAGGACCACGACGATACACAGTACAGCGCGAGGATCGGGAGGAGTGGCCATCGTATTTCGAAAGGAGATACAGAGCCGGATCCATATTATATGTAGAGATGAGGAGGCACGATACATGTGGGTTCGCATGGAGATAGCACAGGGGAGCTCGATTTACATTGCTATATGCTACTTCCCACCAGGCAGATCTCGATACGCAGGACAGGATCTTGGGGGACCGATCCGAGATAGAGACTCACCATACACAGCGCTTTCAGATGAGATACTACATTACAGCACACTAGGTGAAGTCTTCCTTATGGGGGACTTCAATGGCCGCACTCAGTCGCATCAGTGCGAGGCATACGACATGGATCACCCACATCTCATGAGGGCCAGAGACCCGATTGAGATTAGCACCAGCAGAGTATCAGCAAATACGGGTCAGGACACCACCGGCTATGGCAGACATCTACTCGAGCTAGGCAGCCGCCATCATCTCGTTATATACAACGGGATGAATCGTTGGCCAGGTTCAGGCGGATTTACTTGCTTCCCTCACGGGGGAGGTGAGAGCACAGTCGACTACATTTTGGGTACTACCTCTGGAGCTTCACTCATCCCTTCACTTAGTATTGGACGACGGCCACTCGGTGCAGACACACATTTATCACATTCACACTCTCATCTCGGATTCCCTTAGACCCTCCCTCACCCACTGAGATACATACCACGATACACTTCACACACGAGCTCTCACACATTTATGCACACCATTTACACACCCGCTTACTCTCCCTCGATCCATGCTCACCTTTGGACACACTCACATCACATATCACCACCATCCTACAGGACTCAGCTCTCCACAGCTTCCCACACCACACACATATGCACCCTCCACGCACGGGATCCATGCCCCAGAACCGTTGGTATGATGCAGATTGTCGCGAGCTGCGGAAGCACCTACGGATTTTAGAGCATAGAGGAGATATTACACACACAGGCACAGCGTCGCATGCAGACCCTTACTCGCCGCAAACGGCGTGATTGGGAGGAATGGGATATTTACCATTTGCTCATGAGTCGAGACAGTGTAGTGGCATGGCGACATTTGAGAGAGAGGAGACAGCAGACACCTATCCGAGACCCGAGCACTTGGCATAGCTATGCACGGAGCCTATACGAGATCCCACACCAGCCTCCCATTCCCAGAACACAGCGCTCACGTCCTACTACCTCTGACTTCTTCACACCCACTATGGTGGGACGCGCTATTGCCCGGCTGCAGCATGGCAGGGCCTATGATCATTTCGGTTTACACGCAGAGCACCTCATTTATGGAGGCATGACTCTCGCACCGCTCATTGCCCATCTCTTCAACCGTGCATTGGTTGAAGGGTTCCCAGACTCATGGACTGAGCACGCCATAGTGCCCATTCATAAGTCAGGTGACACTATGGATCCAGCTACATACCGGACGATCATGATTGGCCCTATATTGGCCAAGTTATATGGGGCCGTACTAGAGACAGAGTTGAGTACTCTCGCTGAGAGGAAGGGCATCAGGGCTCTAGGACAGGCAGGGTTCAGACGAGATTTCTCTACGATTGACCACATCTTCACTCTGAGATGCTTGATCGACCAAGCCAGGGTGAGGAAGAGGAGATTATATTGTTGCGTTGTGGACTTTCGCAAAGCATTTGACACTGTTCCTAGGGATCGACTCTTCAGACGACTACTTGACATCGCAGCTCTGGAGGAGATGATATGGGGGATCTACGCTATATACGAGAGAGTATCTGGTAGAGTCAGATGTCCAGGGGGCTTACCTGATCCACTTGCTAGCACTATCGGGGTGAAGCAAGGATGCCCTCTCTCGCCCACCCTCTTTGGTCTCTACATTGATGAGATAGTGGACTTCATACAGCAGCAGGGGGGAATGGCATTGAGGTACATGGGTCCACTGTCCATATTCTTTTATACGCTGATGATATTGTATTGGTTTCAGAGTCTGCAGAAGGTCTACAGCATCATCTACACGGCCTAGATGACTTTTGCAGACACAGAGGGTTATCTATGAACCTTGGTAAAACCAAGGTCTTGATCTTTCATACATCAGCACAGGCACGCAGACATAGTTTGTTCACAGCTGCAGGTGGACCGATCGAGGTGGTCGGATCATATGTTTACTTCGGGGTGACATTTACAGCAGCATCAGCAGTCTTCTCTATGGCTCAGGCAGCCCGTGACCGCATCACACGTGGGTACGCAGCACTAGCTTTGATGGAGAGACAGTGCCACCATGCATATTTTCAGGAGCCCCGCACAAAGGGATGGCTCTTTGACACTTTGGTTACGCAAGCGCTCATGTATGGGGCAGCCATATGGGGACCAGGATTAGCTACATCAGTATGGACAGCATTAGAGAGGCCACAGATCCTCATGATTGCCAGACTTATCCGCAGTAAGCCTTCAGTACCACATGACATCATTAGAGCAAAGCTCGCTGCACCACGTGAGATGGCATTAGCAGGCGACACCTCCTCATGGTATGCACAGACACGAGACTGGCTTGCCCACCATGGCTTTGACATATACAGGCTACCACCACTACAGTACGACTCTCATGCACCTACCTACTCGCTCTCTCATCAAGAGAGGAATAGGATCATTCGTCAGGAGATATGGCATACATACATACAGAGGACATGGGTGAGCCCTAGGGGTACATTGCCACCGAAAATGCTCTACTACCGCGAGCATTTTCTACATATATCAGGCACGGGCTTCATCGAGATTCCGAGATACATGCAGACCTACCTTCCCCACCACCTACGAGTCGTCATTGGGCAGCTCCGGGTTTCATCACATCAACTCGAGATTGAGAGGGGTCGGTCCAGGGGAGTCCCCCGTGAGGAGAGGTGGTGCCCAGTATGCGAGACAGAGGTAGAGAGTGAGGAGCATTTTGTTATCAGATGTCCAACATACTTAGACCTACGACCACAGTTCCAGATCGAGGAGTCATGCCAGCTGTGCATGACTATGGGAGACCAGAGACGCTTGGGATGCTTTCTCACAGCAGCATACGAGAGGCGAGAGCGGTCACTACAGCACATACATCAGCCACGCGTGAGTACCCAGCAGACCATTACCCAGTTCTTTCAGCGAGTTGAGCTACATCAGAGAGGTCCATCTATAGGGCTCACGCTCCACCAGGAAGCAGCACAGAGAGCACGGCGCCGACCACGCATGGGCAGATATCGTCGACCACGACTATATCAGGAGGATGTCTCACTCATCAGGATTGCCTACGACCACATGATGGAGCATAGGCGTACCACCACCCCCTGGGTTGTCTTCCTTCAGGAGGCACTCAGACCACCACCGATGTACCACATACTACACCCACCTCCAGGGATCACTTGTCGCTAGGGCGTTTTACTCACATTTTGGATCCCCCCATGTATTAGGTGGCTACTATCTGCAGAGTCAGAGCCACGTCTCCCCAGCCTTTTCCAGCCCTATATAGCTTTGTGTAGCAATATACCTTTTATTTCATTTTATCTTCTACACAGGGTTACTACACTTGTACATGGTTTTTGTCTCATAGGCCAAGTTTGGCCTCCAGAAGACGTTAATATGACTTTCTTTCTTTCTTTCTTTCTTTCTCTCTCTCTCTCTCTCTCTCTCTCTCTCTCTCTCTCTCTCTCTCTCTCACTCTCTCTCTCTCTCTCTCTCTCTCGCAGCAGCAGCAGCAGCAGCAGCAGCAGCAGCAGCAGCAGCAGCAGCAGCAGCAGCAGCAGCAGCAGCAGCAGCAGCAGCAGCAGCAGCAGCAGCAGCAGCAGCAGCTCCCGCCACTGTCTGTGTCGAAGCACACATTCGAAACCCTAAACCTGTCGCAGGCATCTGTCGAAGTCTCCCACCACTGTCTCTGTCGGAGCAGACCGCCGAATTCGAAACCCTAAACCCGTCGCAAGCTCTGCAGAAGACCGTCGGATTAGGAGAAGCGCACGCATTCACCATTCATCCCGTCGACCTGCTGCACGAAACTCTAACCCCGGCGGCGTCCTCTGCCCCTCCCGAAGCCCTCTGACCACGTCAGCCGTCCAACCTCTGCCCATTAGGGTTTTCGACTATGGATCTGCCCCCCTTCGTGGCCTACAGTTATTAACCATTCCCACCCTTACTCCATCGCGCATCGGGCGCGCTCCCGTCTTTATCGCAAGTCTTTAAGCTCAGTACACTTAGCATTTTTTCATCTTCGAATGCAATGAGCGCTACGGCTAAGGACAATTTGACGAAAATGGAGGACAAACTGACCATAGCTATCAAAGAAAACAAGAAGATGGTGGACTCCACTATCACGGCCATCATCAGCCGCCTCTCAAAGCTCGAGAAGGAAGTAGAAACATATCATAAGGAGAGGGAAGCATGGCAAAAAGAGAAAGAAGAGCATGAGAGGGAGAGAAACAAAGATAAAGAAGAATGGGCTAAGGAAAGGGCAAACATGAAAGAGGAATTGGAGCTCCTCAAAGCTTCCATGGTCTCTCTCACACCCGAAGAGGGAGAGATTAATATGAACAAGACAGAAGCTCTAAAAGAAGAACTCACCAAAGCTTTGACCGCGAGCATGGAAAACAAACTAGAAGCTACCAAAGAAGGATGGATCGACATAGTGAAAAAGAACATCAAAAAAGAAGCCAAAGAGGAAGCACAAAAGGAAGAAGCACTCATCGTGCACACCACCATTGAAGAAGAAAAGATGAGACATGCCCGTCGTCTCAATGTACGCATCACGGGCATTGTAGAAAAAGAAGGCTCTACACCCGAGTCCGACGGGAAGACACTATGCAAGATGCTCGGCTACAAAGAGGACTCCCCTCCATTTATCAAGTCTTGGAGAACGGGACGAGACCCCACGAAGAAGAGAGCTCTCATTCTACACTTCCCTTCAGAAGATGTAAGATCTACTTTCCTACGCAAGAGGATGATTCAAAGAGCACTTGATGGCCCCCCCATCTACCTTGATGATGATCTCACACCCATGCAAGTAGCACACTGCCGGGCATGCATGTCGAGAGTACACCAAGATCGCAAAGAAGGAAAGAAGGCTTCATACAGAGATGGTCGTGTCATCATTGATGGCAAGGCCATCCCATAGGGATTCGCGGCCTGTGAGACACTCGAGGAGATACACCTTGCAGTTTGGAACTGCAATGGAGATCTATGGACACACCCAGAGAGGTTGGAAGAGGTGCGCAAAGGCAAAGACATCATTATGCTCACAGAGACACATGAGAGCCTAGGCCGAGGCCTACCTCGAGTCCACGGTTTCCAGTGGGAGTCCACATACAGAGTGTACACATCAGCACACCACCAGAGGATCAAGAGGAGTAGCCATACTCTTCAGAGATGGACTTCAGAGCAGGATACAGATAGTCGCACGTGACTCACAGGCCAGATATCTTTGGATTCGACTCCAACTCTCACAGGAGCGGATCATCTTCATAGCTTTATGCTACTTTGCTCCCTCTAGCTCGCGATTCGCTATCATAGATCGAGAGAAGGACTCACCATACACTTGCTTGTCACAAGAGATTACAGAGTACTCTGCATTAGGGGAAGTCTTCCTTATGGGAGACTTCAATGCCAGGACAGACAACGATCAGTGTGACATATTTGACCCAGAAGACCCACAGATACTACCTCCCATAGAGGATGAGTCTACAGCTCGAGCTTCAGCTGACTCTACACACACTCATTATGGCACTCACTTACTCAGGCTAGGCTCTCGACATAATCTCGTTATCTATAACGGGATGGCTCAGTGGCCTACCTCAGGAGGATTGACATGCATGCCACACTCAGTCACAGATGGTCGGGGAAGTTCAGTAGATTACGTCATGGGATCTAGAGAGGCCATTCACCTACTTACCTCATTCACCATCCCACCCATACCCATTGGGGCCGATCACGCATACCTCGCTCTCTCCCTCAAGGGAGAAACCCCTACACGCACACCCGCAGCACGCATCCGACACACCACCATCCACTTCACACACGAGCTAGCTCACATATATGCGGCCCAAGTCGAGAAGGGTCTTCTCTTGCTTCACCCTGACACTCCACTATCCCTACTCACCTCACAGATAGCATCAGTTCTTCAGACATCCGCCATCAGCTCCTTCCCACACACCACCCATTCTCGTCACACACCTCCTCCCGAGACTATGCCACAACATCGTTGGTATGATGAGGAATGAAGAGATACTTACCGCCGACTACGAGCTCAGCGAGCATTGGGAGAGATCACAGAGAGACAGGCCACGGGACAGATGAAGACTCTCACACGTCGGAAGAGGCGAGCCTTTGAGGAGGCACAAGTGCTTGAGCTATACCATCTCTTTATGAGTATGGACAGTGCTGCAGACCACACCTATTGGGGGCCTACACACATGGCAGATTATGCTCAGAGATTATATGAGGTACCTGGAAAGCCTCCCATTCCCCACCCACTTGAGCCTCCCCCTACTAGTTCTTCTCTTTTCACAACAAAGATGGTTGAGAGGGCCATAGGACGACTGCGACATGGACGTTCGACAAACCATACGGGATTGCAGAGTGAGCACCTCATATATGCAGCCTCCACTATAGCCCCATTGATTGCACATGCCTTCAATCGGGCTATAGGGGAGGGCTTCCCAGAGGAGTGGACTAGGCACACCATTGTGCCTATCCACAAATCTGGCGACACCCTGGATCCAGGGAATTACAGGACCATCATGATTGGCCACACCATGGCCAAACTATAGGGTGCCATACTTGAGGAAGAGCTCAGCTCATATGCAGAGACTGAGGGGCTACGAGCACGAGGCCAGGCAGGTTTTCGGCAAGCTTTCTCTACTATTGATCACATCTTCATTTTGCGCTGCCTCATTGATGGGGCAAGGGTGCGGAAGAAGAGACTATATTGTTGCTTTGTGGACTTCCGCAAAGCTTTCGATACAGTGCCACGAGAGAGGCTCTTCCAACGCCTTCAGAGCTTGGGAGTACCATCAGGGATGATTTGGGCTATCTATGCACTCTATGAGCAGGTGACTGGGAGAGTACAGTGTCCAAGAGGTATGTCTGAGGCCATTGCTAGCACCATCGGTGTTAAGCAAGGCTGCCCGCTCTCTCCCACTCTATTTGGTCTCTACATCGATGAGATTGAGGACTACATTCTCCGAGCTGGAGGAGAGGGTGCAGACCTCGCAAGTACACCTGTCCACATTTTATTATATGCCGATGACATTGTCTTGATTTCAGAGTCACCCGATGGATTAAAGCGCCACTTGGATGTCCTCGATGAGTTTTGTACACAGAAGGGCTTGACAATAAACCTTGGCAAGACCAAGGTCATGATCTTCCACACCTCCCCCTTGGTGAAGAATGGAGCAGGATTCACAACCGGCGGTGGACAGATTGAGGTGGTCACTTCCTATGTCTACCTCGGAGTCACATTCACGAGCTTACCTGGCCCCTTCAGCATGAGACAAGCAGCCACCGATAGACTCACACGAGGATATGCAGCTTTAGCCATGTTAGAGCGGAGATGTCACCAGGCACACTTCCAGGAGCCCCGCACGAAGGGGTGGCTATTTGACACACTAGTCCGACCAGCTATGATGTATGCTGCGACAGTTTGGGCCCCAGGTCTCACAGTCACCCGGTGGAGTGCGATCGAGAGGCCCCAGGTACGTATGATCTCGCGACTATTTCGCGGGAAACAGTCGGTACCACATGACATCATTAGGGCAGAGCTAGCTGCACCACCCATGGTAGTAGATGCACTATTCCAGACTATCTTCTTTATTCAGAGGATGAGGGAGCTCCCTACAAACAGACTCACACGCAGAGCTTTTGAGGCACCTATACAGATATCAGAGTCAGGATATGAGAGAGCTTGGTACACTCAGGTTAGAGTATGGTTTGATAGTCATGGGCTTCATATGGACAGATTGC
Organism: Ceratopteris richardii; assembly: GCA_020310875.1. Taxonomy (NCBI): domain Eukaryota; kingdom Viridiplantae; phylum Streptophyta; class Polypodiopsida; order Polypodiales; family Pteridaceae; genus Ceratopteris; species Ceratopteris richardii. The sequence goes on from CM035436.1 coordinate 89,678,806, forward strand.
CGCCTTTTCAGTACGACCTAGACTCACCTCACATCCACCTCTCTCGTCGTGAGAGGAATGTTGTGCTGAGACAGGATCTTTGGCAGCCCTACATTAGTCAAACATGGCACACACCACGCATGGGATCGAGACTATTGCACTATCGAGACCAGTTCTTAGACATCCTAGCCGACGGTTTCATCCGGCGGCCATATTACATGGATACTTACATGACTCATAGCTCGAGGGTAGCGATTGGCAAGTTGAGAGTCTCATCACATAGACTAGAGATTGAGACGGGCATAGCCGCAGACATTCCTAGAGATGGAGGATGAGGAGCACTTTGTATGCAGA
>CM035436.1:89681638-89711638 GCA_020310875.1 Ceratopteris richardii
ACTTGGAGTGAGACCTCTACACATGCGGCTCCTTTGCATAATTGTGGGAAGTGTCAGATAAGGCTAGCCACATGACAAAGGATATTGGGTTCCTCTGTATCACTAAGGAGATTACCTTATGAGAGAGCCTAGAGGATCTTCTTCCTCCATAACCACCGATGATCTACCATGTGATAGAGGACTCATTCCTTGTATTGAGTCATCAATGACATTCACCTTCACCTTGTCATGAGGCTGAGGAATTTATTTCCTCAACCATTGTTGGGAAGTAGTGCATCCACTATGCATGATTGGATTCATTGCATCATTTGCACATTATTGTTGTTTGACTTCTAAGGCATTTATAGATTCGATTACACCCCTTTTTTGTATTATTTCATTTTCACTTATTACATCATGGCTTGGTCTTTGTTTTCAGCATGGTGTGGATGCACTCCACCTAAGGGGCTAGTGGATGACCACTAGTGGGTGGACTCTCCATAGTTATCTAGGAGAGGCAATGTCTTGGTGCACTCCGTGTTAAGACATCTTAAGGGATGGAAGATGGATGGAGGAATAACATGTGCAACGTAGTGTTATAGGAAAAGTTGATCATGTTACCAAGAGAAGGCAGAGGTTTACTGGTAAATTCAATGGACATAAGACAGATTTCGAAACATCAACTTTGGTGCTTCGGACTTCTGAATACCAAGAACCTTTACAAGATATAGTACCATCAGTCCTGGCTACTTCCCTTAACTCGAGTTGCAGTCAGAACAACACGTGAATAATTAACCCCTTCAACATCATTTCCAAAATCTGGACATATAATTTGTTGCTCCCACTGAGATTTTACTACTAAATGCTATATTTTCCAGTACCTATGAGGTGCATGAAGAATGCCAAATGGATTGTATGGTTGTTCCAGATATTTCTACCTGGCTTTTAAATGAGCAAAGATAATCTTGGATCCTCATCAGCCGGTCAATAAGGGCATCCTTTTTTGCCTGGACAAGGAAAAGAATAATTAATAAATACTTAAATTAATGATAATGAAACTAACAACAATAATAATGGAGTCAGATTTCTTACATGAATATAAAAACAAGCTCACAATTCACCAATGATCGTATTGAATCACACCAATATTGCACAGAAACAAGCATGAGTGAAGTAAGAGTGCAAAAAGCTTTAGGTATAAGAAATGTGTAATTATTATAGATACATCAATATAGTGTTTGGGTTAATCCTTTGACTGTTTAAGTGAAATAGAAGCAGGAAATACATATGGGGTAAAGTTCTCCCTAAAACAGCCAAATGGAAGTCATACGAATGACCTATGCATTACTGGCTATGTATCACTCGCACAATTTTTCTCCTCTCCACTTGTTAATGGAGTACTCTACAGCTCCTTTGTAGCCATTTTGTTGTGGTGATTATATCCTTTTTAAGGTGCAGGTATTCCTCCCATTCAGAAGCTCTGGTGCCTTTGTTTCTTGCTATTCTACCAAAAGAATTTGGTGGCTTGAGTCTTCTGGATTCGGTGCTACATATTATTGCTATAAGATAATGTAAAGTTATTGTCCAGATTATTTATGTGGTGCACTATCTATCAGCACTTTCTGGACCACCGCCCATGCTGGTTTCAAGGATTTTGTGATTTGGATGATTGGACTAACTATTCCTCTCATGCACTACTAAAAGCTAGTTGCAAAAGTGTGATTTTCCTTTGCTGCCTGGAATCAGAGCGTGCAATAACCTTGGAATGTGAAACAAAGCCTTTTGGAAAACTGTGGACTGAAGTTTCACTGTTTCATTACTTGTAATGTTTTACCAGAGGCTTTAACGTCCTTTAGGGTATTTTTCCTTGATAAATTATCCCAAGGCTTATCTCTCTTTGACCATATGGGCTAAATTATGTAAAGGACTGTAGACACTCGACCTGTAGACTGAACCTCTGGACTCTGGAACTGTAGATCTGGACTGTGGATTTGGATGCGCTGAGCCTGGCCACTGACCTGGACCTGGACTTTCACTGGCCACCCTAACCCGAGTTGGTCACCTAGCCACACAGCCAGTGGCCACCTGCAAAAAAGCTCACCAATGATAGGTGTAATGCCCTGGACAAGAATACTCATGTAGCAAGGCCATCTAAAGAGGACACCACCAAGGCCAGGACAATGGAAGAGGAGACTACAGAAGGTACCATACTACAAACCTGCAGAGACACTGCAGAATTACAGGGAGTGCATGATCAAGCAACTACAGTAACGCTTCCCACGGAGTATGGTAACTATGGAATTTGCATTTGAAGATGACTTATCCTCGAGGTCCATTTGAGCTCACATGGCTCTCGCTTGAGCTCTAGTTATGGCTCGTATGGGTACCTGTTCGGGTTCATTGGAAGTTTTTCTTTTTTGGTAAGGGAAGTTTGATCTTACCATCTACATCTCTCGAGGCTTGAACTAATTGAAAATGTGATTGTACAATGAAGGGCATAGTACAAACGGACCCTCCAAATCCAACATAAGCAGGGGTATAACACCGAGAATCTACTAGGAATGAAGAGAGCATGTGGGCCCAGTATGAGTAGGAATTGGAGAAGGACAGCCCTAAAGCCAAATGAAAACACGAATTTGAACAGATGAAGCGCTCTCACATGAGCATGGCCCTTGCTACCACCCCCATCATCCCCTGAGAATGCCTGACAGCCAACGAGAAACATCCGAGAAGGGCACAATTTCATCTCATCACAAGGATGAGGACATGTCTAGACAGTACAGCCCATGGTCATTGAACTCTCTCCCCACTCAAACCCACCTCAATCTCGAGTGCATATGAAGAACCAGGATTAGAGCAATCTCTATGAAGTGATGATTATTACACTAATAACAAGATCCTCTAAGTGTTGAATTTTTGGTACTTACCAAGCATGTGGTCTAGCACTAGTAAACATTAATTTGCATATTCATATCTTGTGCCTTCCTAGTGTTGACTATAAACATAATACGGCTGTTCAAACGAACTTCTATAATCAATACTTGGATCCTCGTAATAGTAATAGTTTGAATAATTCAAAAACGCGTATCTACCTCGCTTGGCTATTGAGGAGCTAAGATATGAGCTACTTTTCTTTCTTTTTCAAGGGTAGTATATTTTGTTGACACTACCTTCCAAGGGACGGTGGTTGTTGACCTAACACAAGTTGAGGATTAGGGACGGTGGTTGTTGACCTAACACAAGTTGAGGATTAGCATAATCCTCCTTATCAAATTTAGGCCTAGCTCGTTGATATTACCCTTGGTATGGTAGATACCTCGAAAGCTCTTTGTATTGATCTCTAGCTGGGTACCCGTACTAATATGGCCTTGGTTGATAGGAAGCGGATTGCTTGACATGATGCCTATTATAATAGCCATTTCTGGAGCTATGATTGGTCTATTTTTGCTCTATAGACTATGAGATAGAACTATTGTTTGGTGTGTGTAGAAGTGCGAGAGACACACAAGAAGCACACACAAGGAGCACAAACACAGCAAGACACACAGAGAAGACGGATCGCTGGAATAGCACTCTTTATTGACGATGAACTGAACTTAAGTAAGAGCTGAATAATATCCCTAAGTACAAAGTACAACCACGTATGAGTGACTCATGTATGTCGTAACATTGGGAAAAAACCTCTAACCAGCACTAGAGTAAAAAGTGCCCATGTATAGGAAAAAGGTTCACATCAAATCTACTCGAGGAACACATAAGTGTAACAAACCCCCCCTGAGCGAATGATGTGAACACATACAAGGAGTGACAGTTCAGCCCCCACAACGTAATAAGCCTAAAGCTTTGTGAAAAGCTTCAAACTTTTCCCATGCAAGAGCTTTGGTGAATATGTCTACCGCATTATCTTGTGTAGGCACATATACCAAATCAATATCTCCTTCATGAAGGCGCTCTCTCAAGTAGTGATAATGCACCTCAATATGTTTGGTCTGTGCATGAAACATTGGGTTTCGTGCGACAACCAAAGCACTCTGACTATCAATGAGAATATGCATAACAGCATCAATCTCCATTCAAAAATCCATCTATAGCCCTCTCAGCCATATACACTCCACTGTAGCTGTGAAAATTGCCCGGTACTTAGCTTCACAACTCGATGTTGCCACTGTAGATTGCTTCTTACTGAAGGCGCTCTCTCAAGTAGTGATAATGCACCTCAATGGGTTTCATGCGACAGCCAAAGCACTCTGACTATCAGTAAGAATATGCATAACAGCATCAATCTCCATGCAAAAATCGACATAAAGAAAAAGCATTGTAAGGTCAGCCCCATCTTTGCGTACATAGAGTGTGCCTTCAATTGGACTACATGTGAAGCAAAGAGCAATCAAGTGCTTATGGATTTTCTCACACCATGCACATGGAGCTTGCTTGAGACCGTACAAAGCTTTATGCAAGCAACAAACCATATGCTCTTTCCCTTTCATAGCAAATTCAGGAGGCAGGCTGCTTCACATAAACCTCTTCTTGCAAATAACCATTGAAGAAGGCTGTTTTTATGTCCGACTGATGCATTTTCCAACCTCGATGGGCAGCCAATGCAACCACGGTACGAATGGTAGTCATGTGTGAAGTAGGTGCAAAAGTTTCCTCATAGTCAATGCCATATTGTTGCGCATATCCTTTGGCAACCAATCTAGCTTTGTACCGATCAATGCTACCGTAAGACTTTCTCTTAACCTTATAAACCCACTTTGTACCAATGGCATTCTTTCCTTTTAGCAATTCACATAACTCCCAAGTACCATTCCTATGTATGGAATCCATTTCTGATTGCATAGCACTCATCCATTGTGGATCATCACATGCATCTTCAAAAGAAAGTGGCTCTTCATTACATGTTATTGCAATAAGAGAATAATCCACAAAATTACTTGTTGCATGGTCAGAGCTTGATCTTGTTCTACCAATTAAAGGTGCACTCAATTTGCTGTCCTACAAAGTTTGTTTCAGCCACTTTGGCATAGTTTGTACACTCTTGATAGACATGCGTTCATTATGTAATACATCATCATGTACATCATGAGTGGGCTGAATTTCATGCTCATTCTCAGCCATATTTTGATGCAAATATTCAACCATATTTGGCTGGCAATTTCCAACAGTTTCGACATTTTTTGGCTTAAAAATTTCAACCATGTCTGGCTGGAAATTCTTTGCATTTTCAGCTCTATTTTGCTCAAATTTTTCAACCCTTTGAGCCTCACTTGGCTAGTCTACATGGCCCATAGTTGTTAGCAATGTTTTAGCAATGCCCAAGGCAACGTGTTGCTAGCGCGTTAGCAACATAGCAACGTTTGGGCCTAGATGTTGCTAAAACGTTGCAAATGTGATTCTTTTTTGGGGTTTTTTGTTAATATTTTCGTACTCTAGCATCCTATAGCTAATATATGATGAAATGCATCCTTTTACACACATAAATAAATATACTCACATATATATAATGAATTAAAAGTAGATATGAGACACATAGTATGTATATTATACACATGCATACATATATACATACATATTACATACATACATAAATACATACATACATACATACATACATGCATGCATGCATACATGCATACTCACATACATACATACATACATACATGCATGCATGCATGCATACATACATACATACATACATACATACATACATACATACATACATACATACATACATACATACATACATACATACAAACATACATACATACATACATATAAGTAGATACATACATACATGCATATTACATACATTCATAATACATACATACACATGCATATTTGTAATTACATACATACAAACATACCTATATAGTATAGGATATACATAGGCATATATACTATAGATTATTGAGTCTAGGTTAGTCCCTACGCAAGTCAATATTCATGAGTGATGTCAGTGCTAAGTAGTGAGATCAATCATCATAGAAGAGTACCCTTGGCTTTGAGGGCCAAGGCGAAGCATCAAACTTTAGTCCAAGATCTGTAATTGCATTAGAAGGAGAACATGGGAAATCTAAAATATTTGGCTAGCTCAAGGTGATAAGGCCCATAAAGAAAATCATACATAAATAAATGTCTACACTTTTGTAGGTTTTATGTCTTCCTCAATTTCTCCATGTTTTTTTACTGCATGTATCAAACATTTTGGACACAATTTTAAATAAGTTTTTATCCCTCTTAAGGAAAATATAGTTTTGGGTACTTCTTGGATTACCAAAAAAAAAAATGCATGCAAAGCAACGCGTTGCGAACGTAGCAACGTTGCGAAGTTACGGTTACGAAGTTGTGGTTATGAAGTTGTGAACCGTTCGCAACGCGTTGCGATGCAACTTATGACATGGCCATAGTCAAGCACACCATTTTGGAACAAAGGCATGAGAGTATCGAACACATCTTGTGAGCTAATTGTTGGCTGTTTTTTGCATTTAAGTAGAGGGAAAACTGAATTTTCAGCAAATACCAGATCTCAACTCACAATAATTGTGTCTGTCAATGGATGATACAAACGATATCCCTTACTTTCAGCACTATAACCAACAAATATAGATTTCTTTGCCTTGTCCTCAAGTTTGTGACGTTGTTGTGATGGCACAAGAGCATATGCAAAACAACCAAACACACGCATATGACTAACCATAGGCTTATGTCCATTCTAAGCCTCATAAAGAGTGATGACTCTCAATGCTTTTGTAGCGCAGCGATTCAACACATAGTTTGCCCACATGACCGCTTCCATCCAAAACTTATCGGGAAGATGCTTTCCTTTAACCATACATCGTGCCATTTCAAGTAGAGTTCTACTTTTACGGTCGGCAACACCATTTTGTTGAGGTGTATATGGCACCGTACATTGGTGTGAGATCTCTTTCACAAAGGAAAGCATTAAACTCATGTGACATGTATTCACCACCACAATCCGTGCGTAGAGTCAAAAGCTTTTGTGAAGAAAAATTTTCAGCCATAGCTAAAAATGCTTTGAAGCAAGAGAATACCTCATTCTTTGCTTTCATAGGATACACCCATGTATGGGTAGTAGCATCATCAATGAAGGTAACAAAATATACATGCTTCCCGAAAGATTGAGTCTTTAGGAGCCACATACATCACTATGAGCAAGCTTCAATTTTCTTGTAGTGTGTGTGACTATCTTTTGGAAAAGATTCACGATGCATTTTTTATCCTTTTGTAACTAAAAGATGATGGCTTTGAGGTACTAAAAAGTGATCTCTTTGACGATTACGAGCATCATCACTTAAATAACATAGACAATGCCCCTATGATGGGGTTGATGTCTCCAAGATATCAAATCGATGGCTCATCTACGCAACTAAAGAGTGGCTTATATATGTGAAGGATTGATGGCTTTAATGTATGGTAAGAGGATGGCTTGCCTCAAAGATCATCGAGGACACCTCAAGGAATTGCAAATGATCACTTACAAGAAGGAGATCATGATAGCTTGAAAAAGGAGAGCATGATGATGGCTTTGAGAAGGAAAGCATGATGGATTGGAGAAGGAGAAAAGAATCTCTTGGAGAAGGAAAGCACGATCGCTTGGGGAAGAAGAGTACAAAGGCCTAAAAAAGGAAAGCATGATGACTCGGAAAAAATATGAACGATGGCCTCACTCTAAACTCGGCATTAGCCTCATTCTCTAAGCTACGTGAAAGTCCAAACCTAAAAAAGGCATTATGCCTCTCCGCTGGGGATAGAATCCAAGACCTCATGTAGCTGACCTTGTGTTATCCATGATGCCCAAATACCTTTCACCTCGAAGACTTGTACTTGTTTCGTTGTTAAGGATAAATGTGAGTTGAGCAATCCACCGATAGGTGACTCCTACTTCTAACAAGGGTCATCATGAGTCAATGTGAAGCCATCGTGGAAGAAGGAATAATGACTCAATGGCTGAACTTATGGATGATGGCTAGGGATTTTAAAAGATGGATGTTTCCAAGATCTCGATTCTCCACAAACCATGGCTCTATCATGAGCATGAAAATGGCTTCGTTATGCACTCACTTGATGGCCTTCTCATATGTGAATACAATGGCATACCAATAGGCAATGATGGTTCCATTCAAACATGACTTGATGACTTCTCAAATCCCAATAGAAGCTTCTAACCTCCGGCCATATTGATTGCTAACTAAATCAATGCAATGTTTGCAAGGGATGTTGGCTTAACTTCAAGCACGCAATACAATGGCTTATGATGATAGTATGTGATGGATTGTGGTGGACATAAAGAGGTTGATGCTTTAATAAATACTTGTTAATAGCATGCTATCTCATTTGAAAAAGGAGACAATGGCCAATCCCTTGAAAGATTAGAGGTAATGTCTCCTGGTTTTGAGGATAGAAATGCCCACCATACTCAATGCCCCCATGCCTTGGGATAATGCACACTATGTCCAATCCCTTAGAACAGTCATTGAGGAGAGCCATCAGCCATCATACAAACCAAGACTACTCTACCCAACGCAAGTGAAAGAAAGAGGCAAAACGACAATGACTTCAAATTGGGAAAAAAAAATCAAAATTCAGTTGTGCTCAACAATACTGATGCCATAAATTCCACGTATTTGCTCTTTAACATGACCATCACCCAAGATACCTAGTATACATGATCGCTACCAGACAATAATGCCAAAAAGTATTTGATCTTGTAGCACAAGAGACCAACACCTTGAATTTGCCAATCCAAGGAGGATGTTAACCCAACTAGTTGCATTCAATGACCAATGACTGGATGCGAATGAAATGGTTAGAGCATCACATTTACAATGCCTCATGTAAGCCTACCCAATGATGGATCACGTGACAATGGCTCGAAACCATGGCGCCTCGAGATCACTCAAGGAATTTCATCATGACTCACAGCAATTAGCGAAGGCTCTAGACTTTCTGTTGGAGTTTGAGGTCTCTGGAAGCACGCGAAGAGCACAAGGAAGAAGAAGAAGCATGAAGCAAAAACCACTAGTGGACACATAAGTGTCATAGCAACCAGCCTAGTCAAATCAAAAAAAGCATGTAAATATGGTGGTAATGAACCCCCTTGGGATAAAACAATCCAAGAAGTCAGGTACCACTCAAGTAGCGAAAGATATGCTTAAATGCCTTCCAATGCTTGACACTGAGGCAATGCGTAAATCTGTTGATCCGTGAATCAGCAATATGCTTCTCATTAGGACGAGTGAGCAACACGTCATCAACATAAACAACAATGATCAAAAGTACATCATTTGCACGCTTAACATATAAAGTGCTCTCCGTTGGACTGTTCTCAAAACCATGTGCAATCATGTAGCCATGTATCTTTTCATACCATGCACGTGGTGCTTGCTTCAAACCATATAATGCCTTTTTCAATCTGCACACTTTGTTTTCATGCCCTTTCTACACAAAACCACGAGGCTGAAAACCATATACTTCTTCATGTGAGTCACCATTCAAAAATTATGTTTTAATGTCCAACTAATGTACATTCCAACCATGGTGAGCTGCAAGTGCAGAGATGTTACGAACAATGGGCAAAGGTCTCATCAAAATCAATGCCTCTTTCATGAGCATAACCGTTTGCAACAAGCCTAACCTTATACATGTCAACTGTTCCATAAGGCTTATGCTTCAGCTTGTATACCCACTTAGTGCCAATAGCCTTCTTGCTAGAAGCCAAATCACATAAAGACGAGGTACCATTCTTTATGATAGCACCATATTCTGATTGCATAGCAACCATCCAATTTTCTGAATTTTGTGCTTCATCAAACAAAACATGCCCATTCTCATCACAAAGACTAGAGGCAGCCATAGCATTAAATCTGATGCAAAAGAAGCACTATAAGAGCCTTAACAAGTACGATATGATAGAGATGAATTTGATTTGCTATCTTGCAAAGTCTGCACCAACCATTTTGGCAGAGTTTTTGCCTCGTCTATATCAATCCTCTCATCAACAAGTGCATCATGTAAATCTCCATCAGAAATGGAATGATCTTCATCGTCACATGAAACCTGTAAAGGGGGAGAAATTGCCTTATTCGGACCAGCACTTGACTATCCACCTATAAAAAGAGGAAACAAAGTGTCGTACACATATCTAAAGCTAACAAAAGTCTCCTTGGTACATGAACGTCATGAGTGAATTGCATCTTCCACAAAAACAACATCAAGGCTAACCAAAATGTGTTTAGTATGTGGATGATAGAGACGATAGCCTTCACTTTTTGAACTGTACCCAACAAAAATACATTTCACTGCTTTATCATCTAATTTCCTACGTTGTTGTTCAGGCACTAATGCGTATGCTAGACAACAGATGAGCAACAGATGGCTTGCGACAGATGCGTATGCTAGACACGCAAATGAGCAACAGATGGCTTGCGACCATGCAAAGCCTCATATGGAGTGATAAAAGACAATGCTTTAGAGGGACACCTGTTAGTACATATGCTTCACCCATAACAACCTCAAGCCAAAAACTATGTGGTAAAGCTTGCCTCTTGACATACACCTCGCCATCTCCATGAGTGACCTATTCTTTCTTTCAACAACTCCATTCTGTTGCGGTGTATATGGCACTAGACACTGATGTTTTATCCCACATTCGGCCATAAATGCATTAAAATCAGAAGACATATCCCCCCCTTCTCGATCCAAACAGAGGTTACCCATTTTACATGTTGACAAATTTTCAGCCAAAACTAGAAACTGTTTGAAGCACATAAACACTTCAGACTTTGCTTTCAGTGGATATACCCATGCATGCTTGGAAAAACCATCAATAAAAGTCACGAAGTAAAGGTAGTTCGGACTCAACCATCTTTTGGGAACGAGGAATGCTGAATTTTGCCCAAAATACAGCCTTCACAAACATGTTTACTAGGTGCCTCAAGTTTGGGAAGAAAGGACACCATTTCAGATTTTTGGTTGGTGTAGCAAACTAGCAAAATTTAGATGACCAATGCATGCATGTCAAAGCTTTGCATATGAGATAGCCTGAGAATCATGTATTCCACATGTTGAATCATTCATAGATTTTTCATAGTCTATGAGCTTATACAGCCCACCATATAAAATACCAAAAGTAATAATAACATCGACATTTGACAAATCATGAACTTTACATCTGTCATGAACAAATTTCACAACCAAGCCGATTTCGGCTAATGTTGAAGCTGATAACAGATTTTTCTTGATCCCTGACACAAATAAAGCATTCGACAATGTAAAAGAACTACCATCAACAGTAGTCAGAATGATCTTATGAACTCACATGACAAGATAAGAGGAGTTGTTGGTGCATCTGACAATATTCTGTGTAGGGGCAGGCTACAAAAATGAGTTCTCTACATTGAAAATACGAAGAAACATGTGTGCAACAAGCCAAGAGATGTCAACTACAAAGATGAGTTCTCTACGTAGGGGGGAGGGGGGAGGGAGGGAGGGAGGGAGGGAGGGAGGGAGTTTACAAATGATCTGAAGTCCTCTTTATACTAACTTTCTAAAAACTAATATCCCTTCACGATTAAGATCAGACAAAGCTAAAAGTCTTAATTTACTAGATTCTAACTACCTAGATAGTTTGAAAAGAGTTAGAGATATTGTCATGGACAAAGGAAACCATCCTAAATCTAAGATTCCATGTGAATCCGATATCTCATGATTGATTCAGAATTTGGGGAAACTAATGCTTCCATTGCATCCGGAACGTGCCAAAACCCTAAGATCGAATGTCTTCTTGCTTGATTCTGACATCCAGAGACCATGCTTCAAATTGATGACATCATCAATTCGTAACCGCCCTAGAACCACCCTTGGAAAACCTATATAAGGAGGGGTTGGCCACATTCATAATCAGTCTTGCCAATTCCTGTCTTAGGAGCTCAAGGAGTCGTGACCGCCAAGTAAGTACTCTCCAAGTTCCAGTTCCAGTTCCTGTCTTGTTTCTTGTTCTGGTCCTGTCTAGTCTAGTTCTTGGACATCCTGTCTTGTCCTCTTGTAATCTCGTGGTGTGAGATCTTGTCAAGTTCTTTCTTGTATTCAGTTCATCTCCAAGAAGGGAGTTCTTGTAATCCAGACATCTTGTCTCATACTTACGATCCCGGGTTGTGGGATCTCCTGTATCATCTCTAGTCCAGTTTTCCATACCTATTGGTCCCGGGTTGTGGGAAGTCTTGTATCAGATCCGTCTTCTTGTATTATTTTCCCTATGTGGGTGTTCTTGTAATCATAAGTGTATTCCCGAAATCTTGTCTAGTGAAGTCAGAGAGCACAATCTAGTGCTCCCCTGACATTTTGGCAAGACTATCTTCTATCCAAGACGAGGCATCATGTAGAACGCTTATGAACAGATCGTAGCATCACTTCAGAGTCTCCAACAACAAGTCAAAGACCTAAGTCATTGACAGACACAACTCGAGATGGGACATCCAGTGCATGTAGGTGCACCTCCTCCAAGAATTACAAGAACGAATCGAGAGTCTTCAAGCAAATCAAGGGAGTATTCAAGTGAATCAACGGCCTAGTACATCATTTATGAAGGAACCCAAGATTTGCATGCCAAAAAAGTTCGATGGGGATTGCACAAAGTTTCGTGGATTGCTCCATCAAGTTAAATTGTACATCCGTATGCAACCTGGTAGATACCCTGACGAGGCATCCAAGATCGGGTTTATTGGAACCTTGCTCTGTGGCCAAGCATTATCATGGTTTGCCCCAATCTTGGAGAAGAACATGGCAGTACTTCACGACTATGAGGAGTTTCTTTGAGAACTCTTCGCCACATTTGGAGATGAAGATACAAGTCGAGTGGCAGAAACAAAACTTCGGAACTTACGTCAAGGTAACCGCCCTGCCTCTACCTATGCATCTGAATTTAGGCAGTTGATATGTGATCTCACTTTGCATGAAGATTATTTCATAAGCCAATTTAAATGGGGTTTAAGAGATGATGTGAAGGACCTTTTGCTCACGATGCCAGAGGTTAAAACATTGAATGAATATATCATGCAAGCTATTCAATGTGATAACCGACTTTTTGAAAGGAAACAAGAAAAACAAGTAGAAGGCAGACCTCGCCAGTGGAACCAACTACTAAAGATGAGTCCATGCCTAAACCTATGCAAATAGATGTAACTAGGTTTCAGCCTCTTAACACTAGAAGAGAAACAGAGAAAGAGAGTTAATAAGTTATGTCTCTAGTGTGGAAACCCTGGACATATTGCAATTAATTGTCCGAACAAGAGAACAAACTCCAGAGTCGCAGCCACCCTTGTAGAGGTGGGGAAACCAGGAAGTCCAATTGTAAAAGAGACCCTGCATCCGGACCATGATATAAGAAAGGGTCTCATAATTCCAGCTACACCCATAGAAACATGTCTTGCACCTGTCAAGTTAATCATGCCCAAGAAGACCCTTTCCCTTACAGCCCTAGTAGATTCAGGAGCCTCCTCATGTTTCATCGATGAAGGATTGGTTAAGAAACATGGAATTCCTGTACTTCGGAAGAACAAACCAGTAGTAGCTGAAGTAGTAGATGGACCTCTAGCATCAGGGAATATAACCATGGAAACCACACCATTAAGAGTACACCTTGGTGACCATGAATCCCACATATATTTCAATGTAATATCGAGCCCAGTACATCTAGTTATCATTGAAATGCCCTGGTTAAAGAAGCATAATCCAGACATTAATTGGGAAAAGAATAAAATCACCCATTGAGATATCTAGAAGAACGCAACATATGTCGGAGCCAAAGCCTTCATACATGCAATAAGGAAGGAACCTACATATATGATCTATGCCATACAAGCTCAAGAATCCAAGAAAGATGATCCAGTACAGCTACCCAATCAGTACAAAGGCTTTGAAGATGTTTTTGAAAAGAAGAATGCAGATATCCTCCCAGAGCATAGACCTTACGATTGCCCCATAGATTTTCAAGAGGGAGCACAACCACCCTTTGGACCAATCTACAAACTATCCCCAGAGGAACTTACAAAACTACGCAAGAACATTGATGAGAATCTAGCAAAGGGGTTTATCAAACACTCGAAGTCTCCTGCAGGAGCTCCTATTCTATTTGTAAAGAAAAAGGATGGGACTCTCCGGATGTGTATAGACTATCGTGGATTGAACAAAGTCACTATAAAAAATAGATACCCTCTACTACTCATATCAGAGCTCTTGGAACGCCTTGGAAGAGCAAAATTCTTCACGAAAATTGATCTTCGAGGAGCTTACAACCTTGTCGGGATCAGAGAAGGAGACGAATGGAAGACAGCATTTTGAACAAGGTATGGGCATTTTGAATATGTAGTTATGCCATTCGGTCTTACAAATGCTCCAACTGTCTTCCAACATATGATGAATGATATCTTTCAAGAATATTTAGATGATTTTGTTGTAATATACCTTGATGATATCTTGATATTCTCCAAAAATCTAGAGGATCATGAATGTCATGTAAAGATAGTCCTAGAGAAACTAAGAGAAAAAGGATTATATGCGAAATTGGAGAAGTGCTCTTTCCATAAGACAGAAGTGGAATTTTTAGGATAAGAACTTCTTGCCATAGTGGATGCCTTTGATACTTGGCGTCACCATCTAGAAGGAGCATCTCATAAAGTTATCGTGTATACAGATCACAAGAACCTAGAGTATTTTATGACCACCCGCATCCTCAACAAAAGGCAATCTCGATGGAGTAACTTTTTATCTAGGTTCGACTTTGTCATCACATATCGTCCAGGATGGCAACAGTGTCAGTCAGATGCCTTGTCAAGAAGATCTTACCTTGCACCAAAGAAGGGTGAAGAGGCCTTTGATCAACAGGAGAGTGTATTACTCAAGCCTGAGCATCTCCAGTTAGCAGCTATCTCTTCAAGCCATCATGAAGATTCAGCCTTGAATCATTTGATGTGTGAGACTCTACCACAAGATGAATTGTTTTGTAACGTTAAGCAAAAAACTCAAGAAGAAAGAATTCAAGAAGTAGATGAATTCCAAGAATAGCATGGGTTACTATTCTATAAGAACCTATTGTATGTCCCTCCAGGAACTCCCAGGATCCAAGTACTTCAACAACGTCATGGCAACCTTGCAGCAAGACATTTCGGAGTGAATAAAACAATAGAACTTATATCAAGGGATTTTTGGTGGCCTCAAAGGTGGAAGGAAGTCAAAGAATATATCCGAACCTGTGACACTTGCAATAGATCTAAAGTACCACGACATAAACCTCATGGCCTCTTGCAGCCTTTACCTATTCTAGAAAGGCCATGGGCTTCATTATCTATGGACTTCATCACAGACCTCCCAAAGTCAGACAAGTATGATGCCATTCTTGTTATAGTGGATAGATTTACAAAGATGGCACACTTCATTCCAACTACCAAGGCAATCACAGCCACTGCTAGGCTTTTCCTCAGATACATCTTTAGGCTTCATGGATTGCCTGATGATATTGTCAGTGATCGAGGCCCACAGTTCATATCCAGCTTTTGGAATAGTCTTTGCAAGCTCCTTGGTGTTCAAGTTAAACTATCTACAGCCAATCATCCAAAGACTGATGGACAAACAGAATGGGTGAATCAAGTCCTAGAACAATATCTCCATTGCACCATCAACTATCATTAGAATGATTGGTTTGAGCTATTACCCTTTGTAGAGTTTGCCTATAACAATAGTGTTCATACATCTACCAAGCAGACTCCCTTCTTTGCAAATTATGGACAACATCCAAGGATGGACATACAACTCGCAAATCATGTCAAGAACGCAGCTGCCAGAGACAAGGCTCAGTACCTCATGGAAATTCACAAAGAACTCAAGGAAGAGATCCATAAATCTCAAGAACATTATAAGTACTATGCAGATCAACATCGTGTTCAAACTCCATCGTATCAAATTGGGGATAAAGTATGGTTACTCAGAAACAATTTACAAACTTCAAGGCCCTGTGCAAAGTTAGACCATCAAAGATTTGGTCCATTCACCACCTTGGCCAAGATCAATCCAGTCACCTTCAAGCTCCAGCTACCAAGCACCATGAGAATACATCCAGTTTTCCATGTATCCATGTTGGAACCATATCAGATTTCGCCATTGAGGGGGGAGAGACCTAGTCCTTCACCACCTATCGAGATTGATGATCACGCCCTCAACAACCTTGATTTTGTATACCCACTTGCTGCGAATGGCCTTCCTACCCTTGGGCAACTAGACTAAGTCCCAAGTATCAGCTGCATGCAAGGCCTTTATCTCTTCCTACATGGCTAACTACCACTTTTTCTTGTGCTCGCATAGCTTTGCCTCTTTATAAGTGAGAGGATCACCCTCGTCAAATAACTAAATGTAATGTACAAAGGGTCATATTTGTTTGCAGGCTATCCAGGACATGTAGATCTTCTTACCCAATGACCCACATTCTCTACCAATGGATCTAAATCAAGAGATTCATCAACTTCCTCATTGTTAATGTGCTGTTGTACATCATTTCCAGCCCTGCTTTCAACATGAATAGGTCGCTGCATATGCCCTTTAGTAGATTATTTTGTTCTCCAACATCATATGGCTCAATAACCATTGGCCCATTGTCATTTCCAGTCACATGTGGCGCATCTCGAGGGTTCATATCCGATTTAGCACATAGCTGTAAATGCTGAAAATTGACTCTTTCATGGTCATCTTTAGAGGCACAATTGTTTTTGAGCGGCCTTGCCTCATTAAAAACAACATCCCAACTGTGTATTACCTTCTTGAGGTGAGGTAGCCATATCCTGTAGCCCATTTCACCTTAATCTACATCACCCATGAAGATTCCTTTCATGGACTTTGCATCTAACTTGCTTTTCAACTCAAGAGCATTTCAGCTTTCTACTTGTTTGGAGGGTCACAAATGCATGAAATTTCTTAAATGGAGATAGGCTTCATCCTTAGGTTTTAAAAAATATAGCTTCCTAAAAAAATCATCTACAAAAGAAATATAGTTAAGTGCACCTCCCATAGACTTGGTAGGCATGCTACAAACATCAGAATGAACAAGATCTAATACATTAGACTAACGAAAGATACCCAATTAATAAAAATTATTTACTTGCTTACCATATTTACATTCATTATAAAAGTCAAGCTTTGAGCCTTTAGCATCAAACTCCTCCGAATTACATAGGTTATGAAGGCCTTTTTGGTTCATGTGGCCAAGCCTTTTATGCCATAACTCCATATGTGACTGGATTTCAACCAAAGCAATAAACTTACCCTGCAAGACTTTACCATACAAGCAAAAAAGAGTCCCTTTCTTTGTACACATACACATACACATACACACACATACACATACACATACACATACACATACACATACACATACACATACACATACATGTACATATACACACACACACACACACACACACATATATATATATATATATATATATATATATATATATATATATATATATATATATATATATATATATATATATATATATATATATATATATATATACACACACACATATATATACATAAACAAAACATTATTCAAACCATATAGAAAATTTGTACGAACCGGATATGAGCTTCACTATGGAACCGAATCAAACTGGATCATGGTACCGGAATTTTCGATGCCCTAACGAATGCAACCTTGAGCCTTTGATTAGGTTCCATGACCCCTTCTCAAAGAGGATACTATATCCATGCATATCCATTTTCCCAATAGACAATAGGCTTTTCTTGATGCTTCATATGTACCTTACATCGTGCAAAACCAGCTCAATGGCGCCATCTACAACGAGATGCATTGTGCCAATAATTTCAATGGAACGAGCATGGTTATCCCGAATCCCAAGATATATATGTCCATGGCTGCCTTCATGGAAAGTAGTAAAACACTCCTTAGGAAGGATCCACCAAAATTCACAATCCATGTTTGTGAAAAAGCATCATTGACAGTAAGCAAGGCATTAATCAAATCCCTCTTGGTGATTAGCATATCATGTGCATGAATATTAATCAAAAAATCATTAATTTTAGCATAGTCTGCTTTCATAGTAGCACAAAGAATATCTTCTACATCTGATAGCTCCTCAATGACCACACTAGAAGCCACATTGGCCTTCTCTTTGTCAATGTCGTTTGAGTTGTCATGTGCTTCATTCTTGTTGTCGTTTTTCTCCTTGTCATCATTGTTTTTCTTTCTTTCTTGTTCAGCTATGTGGTATCTACAATCAAGTTTCTTTTGGCCTTCCTATCACATTGGTAACAATTCTCCTTAGCCTTGCCTTTGCTTTTGCTCCTCTTCCTCTCTGCATTTCCACTTTTCTTCTCTTCTTCCTCTAGCCACATTGGTTAAAACCACTTCCCTCTCCACTGGCTTCCCTCTAGATTTCTTCATTCAGAATAGAATCCCTTATACCATCAAAGGTAAGATTAGGGTTATTCAAAACTAAAACAACCAATGTTTGTCATGAATCAGGTAAGGTCATCAATAAGAAGATGGCCTTAATCTTATCATCAAATGCAAGTAATCCGGAATCTTGCAATACGAGAGGGTACTTGTAAAAGTAGATAAGTGTTGAGGGGCACTTTTTGACTCATCAAGCTGCATACCCACTAGCTTACACATATGATGCACTTGATTTACAGGCATGGAATTTTCAAAGGTAGCCTTCCACTTCTCGCATACCTCAAATGTACTTATAAGGCCCTTCTGATCCACTAAAATTTCATCCGATACAGCCATCTTCATATAAGAATGGCCTCCTTGTTTAGGTTCATCAATAGATTCATCATGCTACATTTGTCATAGGAAAAAGTTTATTCTAGATCTGATTAAAATCATAGGCATGAATCTCAAAGGGAGAAAAAAAAAACTCATATGACGATAGTTTAGGTTGTCATTAGACCAAAGTTTTCTCCCTACCTTCAATCCTTGATTAGTGTTAACTAATCTATTTATCACAATACACAATAATACTTCTAATCAAAAATCCTAAGATAGGTTTGAACAATGTGACATGAAATCGACTTGCTTGTGAATGGATTAAGGTGTGCTTTCCATCATGTACTCTATATGACAATTTCTCTAGACTAATGTAAATGATTGAATATATGTGATGCCTATTTATCACAAATTTCTTACCATAAATCCGTACCTTATTTATAGATTTGGCATTCACCACTTCTAGCCAAATATCATGAGCTTAAAGAATCAAATCATTTGAACTAAAAGGATATGTTTTAAATCTTTCTTTTAAGGTGTCCTTTATGAAACTCACAAAGTAGTTTCATAAAGTTTAACGTTCCACCTAATGACCTTGTACACTTCAAGTGACACATAATGCTACAAGATATGAATTTTAAATTTGACATGTGCCATTGACAATCAAAAGTGGACTACTCGAGACTTGACCGATGATGACTTACATGAAATACGCATAAATTTTACTACATTATTTTTTTATGTTTTTGAGACCATTCAAAAATGTTTAGCGGACATATATACCTAGAATATTTATAATCTTTTTTTTTTTTACCTTAAAAATATTTATTCATATGCAGCTTTATTACAACTTGCAGTTTGTAACTCCAACTCATTACTAACACATTAGCAACATGTTGCCTGCCCCATTGTGGTCCTCTTGTTAAACACATTGATCCACATTGGTTGACACTTCGTTATACATGATTCAACCCCTTGTTCATATCGGCTTTTAAGGCCCACAATTAATATAGAGAGAGACTAGAGAGACAATAGAGACAATGTAGATAAGAGATTGACAAAGAAGCCTAATTGCTCCACCAAAATAGTTAATATTGCAAAAATATACTTACAAAAGTGTACTCCAAAACCCTAGGGTAGAGCTTGGGACATGGTATACTACAAGAGATGATTAATAGTGCCTATGATGTGTTCTTTGCATAAACTTATGAGCCCACCTAAAAATCATGCAAAAAAATAACACAAAAAACCCTAAAAATCAAGATTTTTGCAAACTGCAACGAAAAATCCTAGATTACATTTTTTTTTTAATAATTTAATATTGCTTTTGGTTTGGAAAGATATGGACCAATGATTCTTGTGCTTTTTGTAGGTTCAATCTCAACCGTTGATCTAAAACTAATTTTGAACCCTCAAAACACCTCCAAAATTGACATGTGACATATCATTGGATAGCTCTTCAGATTTTCTTTCCAAATATGTAATAAAACATTTATGCATATTTTGACCAATTTAAACCACCTTTGACCTTGGTTTGACAAGATTGACTTTGTCTAAAACTCACCAAAACAGAGAATATATGTGTGACCCCTCTTGTGGAAGGTTGCATTTTCAAAAATTCATCACATCACTCCTAGGGGGCTGTTAGTATATTTCGATAGTGATGTATGTGAACGTGCTCAGGCACTTTTTTCATTCTTTATGACGTCTCCTCCTCCCCCTCCCCTCGTGGCTTGTATATATGCCCATAACCCTTAAGGGCTACTTACTTTGCACATCCTACACTTACTACTTAGTAATATAAAATGTAAATTGTGTTTTGCTCCAATGCTTCTTCTTCTTCTTCGTGCTAAGTCGCTACATTCTCGTTCACCAAACTCTAACAATAGGCATCTTTACATAGGTGAGAGCATAGTTAGTAGAGTACGATCCATACAATCCATATGGTACAAATTAGTACGGTACTACATGCGTACCTCAAAATTAGGTCCACCTTGTACGATATGCGTACATTCATAGGGTACAAATTTTTTTTCCCTTCGTTAAAAATTATATATTTTATCTTTGACACAATAATCATCATGTTAATGCATAAAATGCATCAAAATAAAAGTTAAAAAACATCATTTATAGCTAATTTTAATCATGTGGGAAATTGGACTTAGCTATACAAGTGTGACAAACATTTGATGATATATATCATAGTCTATTTAATATTAGAAATTTAGATGATACTAAATAGTACATACATCATTACATGCATCAAATTTTTAGTTTTTTTAAGAATCAAGATCAAATATTGAAATTTGATAAATGTAATCATCATTAAAAACAAAAATCATGTTATCCAATTTCATTCATGATAGGTCAATAAACTTTAAAGGCTAATCAAAAATCAAGATTCACAAATTACAATGTCACATCATACATCATACATCAATCATCAATGATCAATCATCATAGTACATACATCTACATTCCAACTTCAAGTCACATCAAACATGATCATCAATATTCATGAATCATCACCAAGAGTACATACATAAATGATAGATCATAATCATAAATGACAAGATGACAAGTCACAAATCCACAGTGGTAAATACTAAAAGCCAATAAAAAACATCGTAAATGAAACATCAATCATTATAATGTCAATAAAGTTAAAAGTCTAAAACTCTAATCAAAATGTCACATGAGTCATGATCAACAATGATCACTCATCATCGGCATCCTCCATCTCATCAACATCATCATCATCAAGAGCATCCTCCATCTCATCGTCATCATCATCAAGAGAATCAGATGTTGTCATCTCATAAGTGACGACAGTGGAGTATGAAGACCAATGACATAATTTCCCTCATCATCAAAACGAGGGGAAAGCGGCATTGATGGTAGCGCCCTTCTCCCCCTTCTCCTCATATATGCAGTAGTCAGTGATCGACTAGTGCAAGCTCCATCCCCATGTGAAGTGGTTAATGCATGCCGAATAATCAACTCCTTCCCGTGACCGCGAATTACTTTGACCTTGCCTCTATTGCTGCTGCTTCTTGTTCGCCTCACATCTATAGAGCAATGCTCGAAATTCGGCAAAAAGAAGCTCCTCTTTCATCATATGATATGCCTTAAACTGAATGCCCAAATAATGATACAAATGCCCCAAATCTAACATCTCAAAAGAGGCATGCAAATCAGCCTCAAATTCAGCAATGTGATCCTCATTAGGACCAGTGCGCAGCATATCATCAACATACACAACAATCATCAGAAGTACATCAACTGCACGCTTAACATATAAGGTGCTCTCAGTTGGACTCTACTCAAAACCATGTTCAATCAAGTAGGCATGTATCTTTCTATACCAAGCATGTGGTGCTTGCTTCAAACCATATAATGACTTTTTCAACCTGCACACTTTATTTTCGTGCCCTTTCTACACAAAATAATGGGGTTGAAATACATACACTTCTTCAAGTAAGTCACCATTCAAAAATGTAGTCTTAATGTCCAACAGATGTACATTCCAACCATGATGAACTACAAGTGCACATATGCTACTAACGGTAGTCATTCGGCATGTGGGTACGAAGGCCTCATCAAAACCAATGTCTCTCTCTTCACCATAACCTTTTGCAACAAGCCTAGCCTTATATCTGTCAATTGTTCCATAGGCTTACGCTTCAGCTTGTATACCCATTTAGTGCCAATGGCCTTTTTGCCGAGAGGCAAATCACATAAAGATGAGGTACCATTCTTCATATTAACATCATACCCCTGATTGCATAGAAGCCATCCAATTTTCTAAATTTTTTGCTTCATCGAAAGAAACAGGCTCATTCTCATCACAAAGACTAGAGGCAGCCATTGCATAGCAATCTAATGCAAAAGAAGCACTATGAGATCCTAAACAAGTACGATATGACAGAGGTGCATCTAATTTTCTATCTCACAAAGTCCGCACCAACCATTTAGGCATGTTTTGCTTCCTCTATATCAGCCCTCTCATCAACAAGTGCATCATATAAATCTGCATCAGAAATAGAATGATCTGCATCATTATGTGGAACCTGTAAAGGCTGAGAAATTGCCTCATTTTGGATGAGCACTTGACTGTCCACTTGTAAAAAGAGGCAACAAAGTGCTATACACATTTTTGGAGCTAATTGATGTCTCCTTAGTACAAGAAAGTAATGGCTGAATTGCATCTTCTACGAAAACAACATCATGGCTAACCAAAATGCGTTTAATATGTGGACGATACAAACGATAGCCTTTGCTTTCAAAACTGTACTCAACAAAATACATCTCACTGCTTTATCATCCAATCTCCTGCATTGTTCAGGCACTAATGCATATGCAAGACAACCAAAGACACGCAGATGAGCAACAGATGGCTTGTGACCACGCCAAGCCTCATATGGAGTGATAAACTACAGTGCTTTGGTGACACACATGTTAAGTACATATGCTTCACACATAACAACCGCAAGCCAAAAGTTATGTGGTAAAGCCTAACTTTTAACCATACACCTCCCCATCTCCATGAGAGACCCATTCTTCCTTTTTGCAACTCCATTTTGTTGAGGTGTATATGGCACTGTAGACTGATGTTTTATCCCAAGCTCAACCAGAAATGCATTAAAATCAGAAAACATGTATTCCGCCCCTCGATCAAAATGGAGAATGCCCAATTTACATGCTGACAGATTTCAAGCCATAACTAAAAAACTGTTTGAAGCACACAAACACTTTGGACTTTGCTTTCAATGGATAAAGCCATGCATGCCTGGAAAGTCATCAATGAAAAACATGAAGTAAAGGTAGTTCCCAAAAAAAGGTGTCTGCATAGGATCACAAACATCACTATGAACAAGCTGCAATTTATGAGCAGCTCTAGCACAACCATCTTTGGGGAAGGAAGAACGTTGTATTTTGCCCAAATTATAGCCTTCACATACATGTTTACAAGGTGCCTCAAGTTTGGGAAGAGAGGACACCATATCAAATTTTTACGTAGCAAACTAGCATAATTCAGATGACCAAAGTGTGCATGCCAAAGCTTTGCGTATGAGATAGCCTCAAAATCATGAACTCCACACGTTGAATCATTTACTGATTTTGCATAGTATATGAGCTTATACAGCCCACTACATAAAATGCCAGAAGCAATAATGACATTGCCATTTGAAAGATCATGAACTCTACCGCTATCATCAACAAAGTTGACAACCAAACCAATCTTGGCTAATGTTGAAACTGACAATAGATTTCTTTTGATCCCTCGCACATAGAATGTATCTGACAATGTGAAAGAACTACCATCAGCCATAGTCAAAATGATCTTACCAACCCCCATTACAAGATATGAAGAGTTGTTTGCGCATGTGACAATATCCCATATAGGGGCCGGCTCAAGTGAAGAACCGAAGAAACTAAGTTGTGCAAGGTAATATGTTTGGTTGCCCCACTATCAAAGTATCGAACATTTAAGTGTACTGCAAACATACACTTCTCATGAGAAGATGGGTCATAACTACATACAATAGTAAATACCCATTCTCCATTCTGCACAAGATTAGCAAACTGTGTTTTTGGTGTAGAGGCCTCTCCAACAACTATTCCACTCTCTTTCTTTTTTGCCTCTTTTGCAACTAGTTTTGGACAACTCTTTATGACATGATCATTTCCTTCACAGTATTTGTGAAACTGAATCTGCTTTTCAGTTTTCTTCTCATCTTTGTCTTCTCTTTTCGATTGTGGAGCATTAGCAGGTTTCCGCTTACTAGTGGATGAGCTAAATTTACCCTTGCCCCTCGGACTAGCTAAAAAATCTTCATCTACAACACGCATAATAGACTTGTTCTTCCTAGACTGATCTTTCTACAACGAAATAGAGATTAACTCCTATCAGTAGAAATCAATTGTTTATTAAAATCTTTGATCTTTGTCAAAAAAATTATCCATAGAATCTCCTTCATTCATATGCTAACTTTCCAACTATTTTTAGAGGTAAACAACACAAGCCTCATTTATTGCTTAGTATAAAGTGGTAAGTGTGTCGCAAGCATCCTTTGCTGTTTTGCAAGAGCGAATACGAGGGATATTGGCACGTTTGCCAGACAAGGCTATCAATGAATGTGCCTTAGCATCTCTGCCATACGAACAAGAATCTCAAGATCATCATCTTCAACACCATCTGCATCACCTTCAATGACTATACTCGAAGGTCTAGAGTGTGTTTTTCAATAACTTGCACAATATTCCACATCCTTTTTGCTACCAATACATGACGCATCATATATGCCCATAATAGGTAATTAGTACCATCCAACTTGTCCTCAACCGCCAACATACGGAATACATCATTGCTTTGAACATTGGCCAGTGACTAAAATACCCTGATGCAAAAAAAATGACTCTATCTCAAAAAGTTGAACAAGACTATCCTGTCGAGCTCTGCCAAACCTGATGCAGACTTCAAGGCGCTTATACTGGCAAACCGAAACCTGTATATATGTTTGACACAAAAGGACAAAATTGCCTACACAGGTGCTGCGATATTGCGTTTGGAGGCCACAATGTTTTTTGTGCGATTCTGAGACTGTGACCAGAGGAGTGTTGACTACATCCTAGATGAAGCGGAGACATCCTCTGATACCAATTGATAGATTTTGAGGTCTTTGCAAGCACACAATCAGCACAAGGAAGAAGAAGAAGCTTGAAGCACAACACAACACTGAATGAATTACCAAGTGAATGTACAGGAATAAGTCACCCATTAGGGTTATAGGCATACATACAAGCCGGGGGGAAACCCTCCTAAAGAAGGAAAAAAGTGCCCCGATGGTCCCAAGTGTGTTTATACACATCACTACCTAAATATATCAACAAGCTCTTCATAATTTTGAGCCACAATCCCTATGCTAGAATTTTCTTCTTTTGAAGGAGAGTATCTTATTCTAGGACAATGATAGTTAGTGAGAGATGTGCGTATAGACTTTGAGAACTATGTCATGAGTGGGTCATGATCATATTAAACTGTTCGAGCAATGTAATTGTATCCTTTATAGATGAGTATAGTGTAAGTGTATTGAATCCTTTCTCTCGCATGATGTGCCTTGAGTTTCACTTGTCCTCTTCCTGCACGATCAGTCAAAAGCAAACGCACTGTGGTACTTTTTTTAAGCTTCTTTTTCTGTTGGGGCATGTACAGCTTATCTTTACAATTGCAATTTATATCTTTGTCTCTACAATTTTCTTCCAAAAAATTGTCAATAAGTAGCTGCATTTTCTTGACTTCGTGTGGCTCTTACTACGTTACCCTTTCATCATCTTTGTATGCATCCAAAAAGCCAAATTTTTAAAGGATCCAAACATCCCCCCCTAAAGTTCCTATGATGTCAATGGCATCAGGTATCAGATAGTTCTTATCAAGCATATTGGAAATCATTATTTCTGATTATGCTTTATGTAAACAATTTTCTGTGAAGCAATCAAACCGGGAAGCTTTGATAAATATTGACAGCCACGTCCTGTCATAGGGCATCAACAAGATTTTTTTTTTTCTGATTTAAGAAAGAGAACATCAAGCTCATCTCAACACATCTCCCAAAAAGCTTTGTCTTTCTGTGAAGCAATCAAACTGGAAAGCTTTGACAGCCACATCCTGTCATCGGGCATCAACATGCTTTTCTTTCTTTTTAATTTAAGAAAGAGAACATCAAGCTCATTTCAACACATCTCCCAAAAAGCTTTATCTTTACCCCATGCTCATGAACATTGGCTTCCTTTGCAATATATTCAAGCATACGGATAACACCATATCAAACTCTCAATATTCTCTTCAGACGAGAATATAGTATTTCAATTATGGAAGCCATATAATGAAATTGGGTATCCAAGGAGCTTCCAAAACAAATACTATAATAAATTTGAATATCTACCTGCAGGCTGCATTGTGCAGACATTACAGTGAAAATATGCACAGACAGGATTCAACAAGTATGAAGCTTTGAAAGAGATGCCTCAAATTGAAATAGATATAGGCATACCTCATCTACAAAAGCTGCATAAGATTTGCAGGCAATCCATTCTTCCAAAAGAGTCTAGTGAACATAACACCAGAGAACATATATTTTATGTACTTCCTGAATTCTCCATGCATGGTTAGATAAACAGCAAGGTCACCTGATGATCAAATTCGTCCATTTTTAACACAATGGGAATAACAATCGGTTTTGTTGTTCTTGATGCCTGCTTCATAGTATGTGGAATACTTGCTTCATTAGGAGTATTGTGAGAACAAACTTTTGAGCCACCTACAGAAGAGAGAGACCAAGTCAAATAAGTCTTATGAGTGAATATAATGGAATTGAATAACATCATGCTACATCATGCATGCTAACATCACCTATGGTAAATGGTAACTGCACAAGTGCAAGGCAACTTCACCAGTAGTAAAGTCTTATAACTACACGAACCTGTTTCAATAAAAATTTCAGAGTTCTCCCCCTCTCCATGCTTACTGTCATCAAATGGCTCTGGTACAGACCTTAATTGCCCATCATAAGGCACTCCCGAAGAACAAGATTTGATACTAGATCTTGAAGATGAAGATCTCTCTGACTTCATAGCACCTGGATCCATATCTTTCGATACATTGTCATACCTGGCAGTGGTAGACATAGTATTAGCCTGTTTCCCATCCTTCATTGAAACCTTCACACTGGCTGCTGAACTTGAGACTTGTGCTCTGTTGGCTTCATTTCTAACATGGTCTTCATCCATCAAATAAATACTGGGATCCAAATGTATTCCCTATAAAGGAAGAAAGATTTAGCATGCGCAAAAAAACATAGTTTGAAAAAGATCTGAAGACATAATAACTAGGCGGGGCAGAAGCGGGAGTGGGTGCAGGAGCAAGAGTGGGGCCGGGAATTGAAGCAGGGGGTGAGAGAGGTTGGGGGCGATGGCAAGGGCAGGTGTGGGAGCACGAGGAGGAGGAAAAGAAGAACAGTAAGAGCACCAGCAAATTACCCCTTTTTTTTTACAGACAAGGGTACCTACTTCATGGAGAAATTTATTGCCTATCACAAGGATTAACACACCCCCAGGAATCAAACATTTTTTATCCAGCTATATGCATCAACCATACAGTTAGGAACCCCTCCATCAAGGAAACTAGACTAGCATTTCATGAGAGTAATCAGAGGCTGAGAAGTGTAGCAAGTGCACAGCTGAAAGCCCTAAATGGTTTATTCGTACCTAATGTAACCTCTGATTTGCTCTGGAGACTATTGGAAATGAGGAAGTGCCTCTCCCTCCCTCCCTCCCTCCCTCCCTCCCTGTGCGTGCGCATGCGTGCGTGCGTGTGTGCGCGCGTTGTTGGGGGTGGGGGGGGGGGGGGGGGGGGGGGATGATGCATGCACGTGCACACGCGTGCGTGTGCATGCGCAACGCATGCATGTTCACATGTGTCCTGACCTCTGATTTCGTTTGCTAGTAAGTCTCATGGCACAATATCTTCCAGAATGCATAGGTATCCCAAATGAGAGGGACTTCTGTCAAGGTATAGGCTTCAGGCTCTTATTGCCATCTCCAAGAAAGACTGACTTTATCTGCTATAAGTCCTTATAGTAATATTCCCCCCAAGCTATTCGGCCTTGAAGCAGGCATTGGGTATACAGGTCTACATGTATGGATGTTTGATTGCAGAATCTCCCACCAATCCATGTATGTAAAGATACATACATTATTCTCTATACTCATCATGAACACCTCTTCTCAAGCATTCTACAAATCCTCAAAAATGTCTCTTAAACTTTCTCCGCATAGGCTAATGCATGAGAACGATGAGTAATGCATCATTATTTCAGAGACACAAGGACTTCACACAAATACTTCATTCCGATATGAAATTTAAAAATGAAGATAACGTGTTTATTTTGCAAAAAGATCTCTTGGATCAGTACAAGAATAATCAAGCCTTGATCAAGGATCAAATTGAAGACTTGAAGAATGCCATCAACTCTCTCCCAGGAGAAGGTAACAAAACTTCATCACCAAATAGCTTATGTTATCTCAATGAATCAACAATTTCACTCAAACTGCAAATTATCTTCTCATTCGAGTCAGAAAAATTGAAAAAAATGTAAAGAATGGATTGACGGCTACCCAAGTCAATTCTATGCACATTTAAAAGAACAGACGGATTAAAGCCAGGCATGTAATTCGAATAGCACATAATGCAACTTAATAGGTGGCGGACTGTTAGAACTAACGGCGTTTCAAATAAATACTCCCCATTTAGACAAACCTTCACGTTTCTTCGAAGAACTGTACTGGATTGAGTGAAAACCAACGTGTCAATGCAGAAGCACAGCTATGCTTTAGTATATTCAAATTGCCCTAGACGCACTAGTCAGACAAAACCATGTAACATCTTTTCTGGAAAGGCAAATGCGTTAGAGGACGCAAGCAAAATGTAGATCATATTGAGCAAATGATTTCCATGTATCAACAAGATTAAATCATATTAAGCAAATGATTTCCTATCACTTTATTACATTCTGGAAGTGTGATGACAATAGCCAGTATGAAACCCAACAATTCTCCAGATGATGATAAGGAAGATGTCTCTTTGTGATTACGTACACTCTGGTGCAGACGTTCATAAAAGGTTTATACACATTAGTAAGCAGATTTTTGGAGCGCCATTGCTCCCACATATAAGCACCCAACAAAGATCTAAATATATACCAGATTCCTGAAAATCTTTTCAAATACTCAATTTTAGTGCCATCTAAGCTGATGAACTGGCATGACTCAAATAAATAAACCTTAAATCAGAGGACATTATAACCAAAGAATGTTGTTACCTCAATTATCACAGGTTTGCCATCCTTCATGGCTTTCTTTAAATCACCATTAAGGCCTACATACCAGGACATCAAAAAATAGTTGACAATTCGGTTGATTATTTCGAAATGCAACTTAGCAGATCAAAAGATGAAATAAAATCCAAACCTTTCCTCAGGATCCTGCATTCTCGTGCAAATTCCGTTAGAAGTTCCTCATGTGATTTGAATTCACGTTCCCATATAGGTTCTGAAGAGAGTGGCGCACTGAGGACAAGCTTGAAAATATTACTCTCTGTAAAAACCATTCTCTATAGTCCATGAGTACATGAAGTGTGCAGTGAACAATTACTTCTTTTAATG
>CM035436.1:89721638-89814138 GCA_020310875.1 Ceratopteris richardii
TTTGAACACTTGGTTCGCAGTGTTCCATTCACAATTTACAATTTTCTACCGCATAGAGTTCTTGAAATGTAAAATACATGTACTTCATGTGTGTGTGCACGCGTGCATGCACCTTTATGTAAGTGTGCACGCCTACATGTGTGTGCATGTGTGTGTGTGTGTGTGTGTGTGTGTGTGTGTGTGTGTGTGTGTGTGTGTGTGTGTGTGTGTGTGTGTGTGTACAAACTTGCACACATGCACTTGCATGTGTGTGTATGTGTGTGAGTGTGTGTTTTGCTTTCTTTTTGTTTTGGGGTTCTATTTCTTTCTCTTTTGTGTGTGTGTGTGTGTGTGTGTGTGTGTGTGTGTGTGTGTGTGTGTGTGTGTGTGTTGGTGATAATGGCCCAAGGATTCCCCTTTTGTATATTTTGTCGTTCCAACTGATAGCTCTCTACGCAAGCTTTCCAAGCATATTTTTTATATATTTTTTGGACCCGAAATTGGGAAACTATAGGCATTTACATTATTTTTATGACTTTTGATGACCTAAAAGTCACTTATCAACAAGACTTGGTCCCAAAACTCTCATAACTTGAATGGGACTTCTTAACTCTAGTTTTTCCATCTTCTTCTCCAAATTTCTGCACAAGTTTCTCTCTCCTCATGTAGAAGCCCACTCCCTTGGCATTTGGAACAACCGAGCACACCACCACATGCTCTCTGCAGCCTCTTTGAACTAGTACGAGAGCTCCATCGCGACAAAGTTATTCCAAATGCTTTTCACTTAAGCCTATCCTAAGCTGAAGGCATTTTCTTGCATTTGGGAGAATTTCATTGCAAAAAACCTTCATGTCTCATGATAGAAGTGCTGTTTAAGAGGATTACTTCATCCCACATAAAAGTTGAAGCAAATTTTGAGATTTTAAGAGAGTTTCATCGAGGAGAACCTCCTCTATTACGCTTCTTTTATTCCAACATGTCATTTTCAGCAACCACACTGGTTTTTCATTTACAAGTCTTTTTGCTGCAGAGATTCTCTTTCATTTCAAGTGGAAGTACATGTATAAGGATCGTGGAAGTACATAGTTGCTGGAGCCTTATTATAGCATGTCATTTCTCTGATTTTACAGGTCATATTGCTGCATAAATTGAGGCTTTTGTAAAACCAAGAACCCATTGACTCTGTTTTACGTATAGCTATGTATGCCTTTTGTCGTTGGAAAACAACACATTTATTGTTTTTTATTGTTTTTTTATTATAGCATGTCATTTCTCTGATTTTACAGGTCATATTGCTGCATAAATTGAGGCTTTTGTAAAAGCAAGAACCCATTGACTCTGTTTTACGTATAGCTATGTATGCCTTTTGTCGTTGGAAAACAACACATTTATTGTTTTTTATACAATTACAGCTTGCTGGAAATTTCTGGAAATTTCTGCAGAAAATTTCAATTTTTGATTTTTTCAACTTCTGAACAATTTTCGGGCTTAATTTCTCAGCTATAATCTCATCACTTGATTGTGCACACGACACTTTGTGGATTCGGCTCGCTAACCGAATCCTTCCGGTTCGTTTTTTGGTTCGAGTCATCTGGTTCGTGATCGGTTCGATCAGTTCATCGGGTAAGATGTTAATGTATGTTTGGTAGCTATTTCGAATGTCATGCCCTATCATTCTGCATCATAAGTTTAGAGTCCCCACAAGCGTCGACCGTAGCAATGAGCGTGTGCACCTATTCACTCTCCAAATCTTGAAGCTTGACCCAAGTTCTACCAGCCCATTGAGAGCACTCAGCATCTTGATGTCAGCAGCCATAGCTAGAGCCTAGTAGTCTCAACTCTCGGGAATCCAAAGTGCTTCCGATTGGAGGCCTCTTTCAGGAATCAACATCCTTGCCTTTCAGGAACCGAAAGTGCTAAAGTTGAGCTTTCTATAGGAGAGGCTTCATAGCCATTCGTGTCATTGAGACTTGAGAATTTCAACTTTCAAGGCACCCCATTCAGCCCCTTTATCTTTGAATATTTCAGCTCATATATCACATTGGTTTGCACATTCCAGCCCATCATCATTTCACCTTTGCATATTCCAGCCCATATATCACCGTGTCTCACATCAGCTCTAGTCTTGCATCATCATTGAGCATGCCTTGAAGCATGAATGCTCTTGTGGGATGTCCATACCATTAACCATTCTTTGGCTAATAGTCAAAGTACCTCGAGTTCTGGCACTCATAAGTGGACGTGCAAGTATTGCACTAAGTTGTTGACTACCACTACTACACGACTTATATATACATCATGTCACGTGTCATCGTGATTCCGCTTCAGCCGATATCGAGATAATGGAGTGTCATAGTGCTATTGCTACTCGGACTCATAGTGTAGAAGAGGAGTCCATGCCACCTTCACAAGGTCCTAGACAAGAACTCGACATTGCATTGTACCGTCCCCAATCCAAAGGCAACGCCAAAAAGTTGCTCAGATACATATAGAGATGCATTCTTGAGTGCAATCTCTCTTTCAATGTGGTGCATACTGATGCATGGAGGATAATGGTGAAAGCGATTGCACAGGTGGGTCTGTGTGATGACTAGTATGGTGTGGAGTAGAAAAGATTGCCTGCGACAATGCTAGACAAAGAAAAAGTGAGGATCGAAGTGCTTTTAGAGCCCATCAAAATAGGTTGGATGACTTATGGATGTTCCATTATATCATATTGATGGAGTGACACGCGTTGTCGCCATATAATCAACATTCTTGTCTCTTCTTGTTTAGGTACATATTTTCTTCGTGTTGTGGATGCAAGTAAAGCTGCTGTTTGTATCACATGAGAATTCATATTTGAGAACGTTAAGAGTGTGATTATTTATGTTGGTCCGCAAGATGTGGTACAAGTTATCACAGATAATGAGTCCAACTGCAAGAGAATGGGAGAATTAGTGTAACAAGAATTCCCTAGTATAGTATGGACCCCATGTGGAGCCCATTGCATTGATTTGTTGATGGAAGACATAGGCAAGCTTCCATGGAGTGAGCCTATCTTGAATCACACTAAACGTATTGTGACCTTCGTACGAAAAAATCATCAAGCTATATCCATTTTCCGAGCAAACAACACCATAGAAATGATCCATCCCTCAGAGACACATTTTGGCTACATGTATCTAATGTTATGTAGACTACAACAAGTCATTGATGCTTTGTGTGTGACTGTTAAAGATAGGAGATGGACAACATACCATAGACCCTCACAGAGATTGCACAATATATGCAAAGAAAAGTCCTCGATGAGTATTTTTGGACAGAGATTGGATGCATTGTGCCAGCATTAAGTGTTACACTTATGTGTTCTTCGAGTAGCTTTGATGTGAACCTTTTCCCTATACATGGGCACTTTTTACTCTAGTGCTGGCTAGAGGTTTTTTCCCCATGTTACCACATACATGATTTACTCATATGTGGTGGTACTTTGTACTTAGGGATATTATTCAGCTCTTACTTCAGTTCAATTCATCATCAATAGAGAGAGCTATTTCAGTCATCGTCTTCTTTGTGTGTCTTGCTGCGTTTGTGCTCCTTGTGTGTGCTTCTCGTGTGTGCTTCTCGTACTTCTACACACACCCAATTGTGGTATCAGAGCAGGTTCAGCTCCTTCTCAAGTTTCGGTTTTTCACGTCGTGGCACGCGCGCACTTTTAAGAGTGCAAATCGACTTCGGATCATAGAACAGTGAACGTCAGCAACCGAAGGACATTTCCAACAGTCGCATTGGGGTTTTAACCCCATTTCAAAGCCATTCGTGTTGAATCGCCATCAGAATGATAGTTTGTGAGTTGAAATTTCACCATTCGTTTCAGCTTTCGTCGAAGTGAAAATTTTGTCACATTCTTGTTCCTTAGTGAAATGGTGGGCAGCAATGACTTGTTTGGCATGCTTCAAGCTCAAGATAAGCTTGATGGACCAACTATCCGATGTGGTCTTACATGATGAAGCATGTTCTTGTTGCAAAACAATTTTGGAACATAGTGGCAGATGTAGATCGAAGATTGGAAGGTGCTTCTACTTCACAGTCTACTGTCACAGATGGAGCTTCTTCTTCGAGTACAGTGGTTTCTCCTTCTCCACCTACACAGGAGCTGCTTAGATGGGATGGAAAAGATGCTCAGCTCATGGTTTGATTGCGCTTTCAATGAAGCGTCATATAGATCCACACATTCAGTCATGTTCTACATCGAGACAAACATGGGACACTTTTTCTTCTTTGTATGCCATGCGTAATAAAGCACGTGTTGCATACTTGAGGAAGCAACTTGAGGATGTATGTATGGTTGAAAATGAGTCGGTGGATGTGTACGTGACATGCATCAAGGACTTGAAAGAGCATTTGACAAACATAGATGAGATTATTTTGGATGCGTCACTCATTTCTACATTGTTGAAAGGATTACCGGAATCTTTTCAAAGCTTTGCTACTACACTCCGTTTGGTTGCAAATGGAAATCCTAATATGTATGCATTTGATGAGGTTGTGTCTCTTCTTTTGCAAGAAGAGCAATCTAGAGTGAATACGAATGGTTTGATTGAGGGAACACAAGCACTTGCTATCTCACAAAAGGGGAAAAGCAAGTATGGTTCAGCTTTGGGTTCATCAAAACCAAAGCCTCAACCTTCCTCTTCCACTCATTCCTCTAATGATGGTGATTTGCAAAAGAAGAAGAGATGCAAATATTGTCGAAAGGCTGGTCACACTATTGATGAGTGTAGAAAGCTTGCTAAACGCAATGAAAAGAAGAAGGAATCCGGCATGTCTATTGTTGAAAATTCAGCAAATGCAAACAATGATGAAGCTAACATGGCTCACATTTTTTAGGAATGTGTTGTTACATTTCATTATGATGCATCTTTGCATTCTAAATGTATGGTTGTGATTGAGGCGGATTCGGATTGGTTTTTTGATAGTGGTGATTCAAAGCACATAACATCATGCAAAAGATTTTTTGCCTCTTTGAAAGATGCACCCAAAGGAGGACATCTTGTGTGTGCAAACAATGCCTCTTATCCTATCATTGGAGTAGGAGAAATTGAGCTTACGGCTGCAAATGGAGGTGTGATTCTCTTGAAAAATGCATTGTATGTGCCCGGTATAAAGAAGAACTTAATTTCAGTTCCGTTGATTGCCAAAGTTTGACTTCATTTATCGTGATGTCCGGTACATTATGTAATGGTTTGTATCGCATGGATACATACAATAGGGCTACCTCGAATGCCTTGGTTGTTCATACTTCTTCCATGGCTGAAATGGAGCTTTGGCATGCTCGTTTTGGTCACTTTGACTTCAATAGTTTGCTTTACTTACAAAAGAAGGACATGGTTATTGGCTTGCCTACACTTGAATCCATTGAAAAGCATGCATGTGAAGGTTGCATTCTTGGAAAAATGCATCGTGCTTCTTTTCCAAAAGATACTCATACACACACTACAAGAAAATTGAAGCTTGTTCATAGTGATGTATGTGGTCCCGTCAAGACTCCATCTTTTGGGAAGCATGTATATTTTGCTACCTTCATTGATATGCTACTCGCCATACATGGGTGTATCCTATGAAAGCAAAGAATGAGGTATTTTCTTGCTTCAAAGCATTTTTAACTATGGCTGAAAATTTTTCTTCATAAAAGCTTTTGACTCTAGGCATGGATCGTGGTGGTGAATACATGTCACATGAGTTTAATGCTTTTCTTCGTGAAAGAGGTATTTCACACCAATGTACAGTGCCATATACACCTCAGCAAAATGGTGTTGCCGAACGTAAAAATAAAACTCTACTTGAAATGGCACGATGTATGGTTAAAAGAAAGCATCTTCCTGATAAGTTTTGGATGGAAGCAGTCATGTGTGCAAATTATGTGTTGAATCGCTGCCCTATAAAATCATTGAGAGTCATGACTCTTATGAGGCTTGGAATGATCATAAGCCTATGGTTAGTCATATGCGTGTGTTTGGTTGTTTGGCATATGCCATCACAACAACGTCACAAACTTGATGACAAGGCAAAGAAATGTATATTTGTTGGTTATAGTGCTGAAAGTAAGGGATATCGTTTGTATCATCCATTGACGAACACAATTATTGTGAGTCGAGATGTGGTATTTGCTGAAAATTCACCCTCTACTTGAATGCAAAAACAGCCAACAGTTAGCTCACAACACGTGTTCGATACACTCATGCCTTTGTTCCAAAATGGTGCACTTGACTATGGGAGACCATCCAACTGAGGCTAAAAAAGCTGAAAATTCCGGAAAAATAGTGCTAAAAATGAAGAGAATTTTCAACCAAACATGACTGAAATTTTTCAGCCAAAAATAGTCAAAACTGCTAGAAATTTCCAGCCACATATGGCTGAACATTCGAAGAAAAATAGGTCTGAAAATGAGCATGAAATTCAGCCCACGCATGGCTGAACATTCGAAGCAAAATAGGTCTGAAAATGAGCATGATGTTTTACATAACGAATGCATGTCTATCAAGAGTGCACAAACTATGCCAAAGTGGCTGAAACAAATTTTGCAGGACAGCAAATTGAGTGCACCTTTACTTGGTAGAACAAGATCAAGCTCTCACCATGCGTCAAGTAATTTTGTGGATTATTCTCTTAGTGCTACACCATGTAATGAAGAGCCACTTTCTTTTGAACATGCATGTGACGATCAACAATGGATGAGTGCTATGCAATCAAAAATGGATTCCATACATAGGAATGGTACTTGGGAGTTATATGAATTGCCAAAAGGAAAGAATGCCATAGGTACAAAGTGGGTTTACAAGATTAAGAGAAAATTTGATGGTAGCATTGATCGCTACAAAGCTAGATTGGTTTCCAAAGGATATGCGCAACAATATGGCATTGACAATGAGGAAACTTTTGCACCTACTTCACTCATGACTACCATTCGTACCGTGGTTGCATTGGCTGCCCATCGAGGTTGGAAAGTGCATCAGTTGGACATAAAAACAGCCTTCTTCAATGGTGATTTGCAAGAAGAGGTTTATGTGAAGAAACCTCCTGGATTTGCTATGAAAGGAAAAGAGCATATGGTTTGTCATTTGCATAAAGCTTTGTATGGTCTAAAGCAAGCTCCACATCCATGGTATGACAAAATCCATAAGCACTTGATTACTCTTGGCTTCACATGTAGTCCGATTGAAAGCACACTCTATGTACGCAAAAATGGGACTGATCTTATAGTGCTTGTTCTTTATGTTGATGACATACTCTTGACTCGGTCATGTGATGCAAAACTTGACATTCTTATGGCTGATTTGCAGCATACTTTTGATGTCACTTAACTTGGTCTTTTGAGCTACTATCTTGGCATCCAATTTGTATCCGTTGAGGGGGGAATTGTTATGCATCAAGCAAAGTATGTTGAAAAACTACTTCAGCGCTTTCATTTTATTGATTGCAAGCCAGTTTCCACACCTGCTAAGACAAGATTTAGATTCTCAGTTGAGGATTCCAGTGATGCATTTGACACTTCTCTTTATCAGCAAGTTGTGGGATGTCTTATATATGCATGCAACACAAGGCCGGATATACAGTATGCAGTTTCCCAGTTGAGTCGATTCATGCATAGTCCTAGCCTAAGCATTGGCAAGCGGTAAAACGTGTGTTTAGATATCTCTGAGGCACTTAAGCTTAGGTCTCTTTTATGGCAGAGATATTCAGCCATGCTTGCATGCTTTTACAGATAGTGATTGGGCTGGTTGTTATGATACTCGCGTGTCCACTAGTGGTAATTGCTTTTTCCTTGGAGACTCATGCATATCTTGGTTGAGTAAGAAGCAACCTACAGTGGAGACTTCGAGTTGTGAAGCTGAGTACAGGGCAGTTTTCACAGCTACAGTGGAGTGTATATGGCTGAGACGCCTATTGATGGATCTTTGCATGG
This sequence comes from Ceratopteris richardii, assembly GCA_020310875.1. Lineage (NCBI taxonomy): Eukaryota > Viridiplantae > Streptophyta > Polypodiopsida > Polypodiales > Pteridaceae > Ceratopteris > Ceratopteris richardii. Next base: position 89,729,563 of record CM035436.1, read on the forward strand.
AGATTGATGCTTCTACGTATGTTCTCACTGATAGTCAGAGTGCTTTGGCTCTTGCACGAAACCCAGTATTTCATGCACGAACCAAACATATTGAGGTGCATTATCACTATGTGAGAGAGCGCCTTCATGCAGGAGATATTGATTTGGTATATGTGCCTATACAAATAATGTGGCATACATATTCACCAAAGCTCTTCCACAGGAAAAGTTTGAAGCTTTTCGCAAAGCTTTAGGCTTATTACTTTGTGGGGGCTGATCTGTCACTCCTTGTATGTGTTCACATCATTCACTCCAGGGGGGTTTGTTACACTTATGTTCCTCGAGTAGCTTTGATGTGAACCTTTTCCCTATACATTGGCACTTTTTACTCTAGTGCTGGCTAGAGGTTTTTTCCCAATGTTACTAAATACATGTTTTACTCATATGTGGTCGTACTTTGTACTTAGGGATATTATTCAAATCTTACTTCAATTCAGTTCATCATCAATAGAGATGAGCTATTCTAGCCATCGTCTTCGTTGTGTGTCTTGCTGTGTTTGTGCTCCTTGTGTGTGCTTCTCGTGTGTCTCTCGCACTTCTACACACACCCAATATTAAGGAGCATCTATATACTTCTACGAATGGTGGACAAGGAGGGTTCCAAACTCGAGCTTGTTTCTAAATTATACATGTAGATGAGACAAATCATTCCACGATCTATGACATTGAGTCAAGGGACGTATTTGTATTAATGTCCCATGCTAATACTAAATGTTAGACATTGATTCAAGAGAGGTATTTGTATTAATGTCCCATGCTAATACTAAATGTTAGACAATGGTCTACAAAGACCATTTCATGTGTGTGTGTGGGACAAGAGCTAAGCATAGCCAAGGTCCCTAGCTCGAGGGATATCCTAAGGTATTCAATGTTAATGGGAATGAGTACTGCATGGTGTTGGGGATAAAGGCCCCAAGGACTCTCCTTTTGTATATTTTGACCCTTCCCTTCCAGACATATTTTTTGTTGTATTTTTTGGACCCCAAATTGGGGAGTTATAGGCATTTACATTATTTTTATGACTTTTGGTCATTGGCCATGTGTGAACATGCCCAAATGACCTAAAAGTCACTTATCAATAAAACTTGATCCCAAATCTCTCATAACTTGATTGGGACTTCTTCAACTTCAGCTTCTCCATCTTCTTCTCCAAATTTCTGCGCAGGTTTCTCTCTCTACTTTCTCTCTCCTCACGCAGCAGCCCACTCCCTTGGTGTTTGGAGCAACCGAGCACACCACGACGTAGCTCTCCGCGGCTTCTTTCAACTGGTATCAGAGCTTTGAGCTGTTCCATCGCGACAAAGTTGCTCGAAGTGCTTTTCTACTTCAGCCTATGTTGAGCTGAAGGTGTTTTCTTGCATTTGGGAGAATTTCATCGCGAAAAACCTTCTTTTTTCGCGATAAAAGTGCTGTTTTTGGAGGATTACTTCAGCCCGGAGCAAAGCTGAAGCAAATTTTGTGCTTTTTAGAGAGTTTCATCGCGAAGAATCTCTTCTATTCTTCTTTTTGTATCCCCACAGGTCTTTTTCAGCATCCACATTGCTGATTTTTTCATCTACAGGTCTTTTGTGGCAGAAATTCTCTCATTTTTCAAGTGGGAGGACATGCACAAAGATTGAGGAAGTGCATACTTGCTGGAAACTTATTACAGTAGGTCATTTCTCTGATTTTACAGGTCATATTGCTGCAAAAATTGGGGCTTTTGTGAAAACAAGCACCCATTGCCTTGGTTTTACATCTATGTATGCCTTTTGTGGTTGAAAAACAACAAATTTGTTGTTTTTGATGCAATTACAGCTTGCTGGAATTTTCTGAAATTTTCTACAGAAAATTTCAGAAATTGTTTTTTGCAAGTTTTGAACAGTTTTTGGGCTTAATTTCTCAGCTATAGTCTCCTAAGGTAATTGCGCACAGGACAGAGGTGAATTTTACCTTTTTGGTGAAATTTTGAAGCTCTTAGTGTGCAAACATGGCCTCTACCTCCTCTGATGTCAAAAGCTTGTTTGAGATCAAGAGATTTGAAGGTAATGGTTTCGATTTGTGGAAAGAGAGAATGTTGGGCATCCTCTTTCTTAAAGATTGTGAAGGGGCTCTTGAGGAAGTCAAGCCTGAAGATATGACAGATGCAGCATGGATGAACCTAAACAAGAAGGCCATCACTTACATCAAGATGGCTGTATCAGATGAAATCTTAGTGGATTTGAAAGGCCTTACAACTTCTTTTGAGGTATGGGAGAAGCTGAAAGCCACTTATGAAAATACCACGCCTGTAAATCAAGTGCATCTTATGCGTAAGCTAGTGTGTATGCAGCTTGATGAGTCAAAAAGTGCGGCTGAGCACTTATCTTTGTTTACAGGTACTCTTTCACAATTGCAGGACTCTGGATTACCTCCATTTGATGATAAGCTTAAGGCCATCTTCTTGTTGATGACCTTACCTGATTCGTGGGAAACATTGGTTGTTTCACTTTCGAATAGCCCCAGTCTTACCTTTGATGGTGTAAGGGGTTCTATTTTGAATGAGGAAATCAGGAGGAAAGCTAGTGGAGAGGGCAGTGGTTCAGCCAATGTGGCTAGAGGAAGAACAGAAAAGAAAAGTGGAAATGTACAGAGGAAAAGGAGCAAAAGCAAAGGCAAGGCTGAAGTGACTTGTTATCAATGTGGTAGGAAAGGTCACAAGAAGCCTGATTGCAGATTCTATAAAGCTGAACTAGAAAGAAAGAAGAACACAGGTGACAGGAAGAAAAAGGACACCAAGAATGAAGCACATGATACCTCAAAGGACAAAGACAAAGAGAAGGCCAATGTGGCCTCTAGTGTCATCATTGAGGAGCTATCAGATGCAGAAGATATACTTTGTGCTACTATGGAAGCAGAGCATGCTGAAGTTATTGATCCTTCTATTAATATTCATGCACAAGATATGCAGATCACAAAGAGGGATTTGATTGATGCCTTGCTTACTGTGAATGATGCTTTGTCACAAACATGGATTGTAGATTCAGGTGCATCGTTTCATGTAACTCCTATTAAGGAGTGTTTCACTACCTTTCATGCAGGCAGCCATGGACATGTATATCTTGGAAATAACCATGCTTGTTCAATTGAAGGTATTGGCACAGTGCATCTCACAGTGGATGGTACCAATGAGCTGGTTTTGCATGATGTAAGGTATGTACCAAGCATCAATAAAAGCTTATTGTCTGTTGGGCAAATGGATATGCATGGATATAGTACCCTCTTTGAGAAGGGGTCATGGAAGCTTATCAAAGGCTTTAGGCTGATTGTTAAAGGTACAAAGAAAGGAACTCTTTATTGCTTGCATGGTAAAGCCTTGCTGGGCAAGTTTATTGCTTTGGCTGAAATCCATTCACATATGGAATTATGGCATAAAAGGCTTGGTCACATGAGTCAAAAAGGCCTTGATAAACTATGTAATTTGGACAAGTTTGATGCTAAAGGCTCAAAACTTGATTTTTGTAATGAATGCCAATATGGTAAGCAAGTAAAGAATTCTTACTACTCTAGTGTCTCTCGTAAGTCTAATGTGCTTGATCTTGTTCATTTTGATGTTTGTAGCATGCCCACAAAATCTATGGGGGGTGCTCTTTACTTTGTTTCTTTTGTAGATGATTACTCTAGGAAGCTTTGGGTATATTTGTTAAAATTTAAAGATGAAGCCTTTGCTGCATTTAAGAAATTTCATGCATTTGTGACCACTCAAACAGGTAGAAAGCTGAAATGCTTACGTACAGATAATGGGGGTGAGTTTACAAGTGCTGAATTCAATAGATTTTGTGAAAATCTTGGTATTAAGAGGGAGCTAACAGTCCCATACAGCCCCTCTTCCAACGGTGTGGCTGAAAGGTATAATAGGACTTTATGTGAGAGGGTGAGATGCATGCTGTCCACAGCTAATCTCCCTCATGGATTTTGGGGAGAGGCTTTGAAAACTGCAGTTCATGTTTGCAATCGATCCCCTCATATGTCCTTAAAAGGTGGCATTCCAGAAGAGGTTTGGTCTCGCAAACCAACTTCATATGACCACCTACGCATCTTTGGTTGCGATGCTTTTGTGCATATAAGGCCTGAGTTGAGAAGCAAGTTAGATGCAAAGTCCATGAAAGGAATCTTCATGGGTTATGGAGATGAAGGTGAAATGGGCTACAGGATTTGGCTACCTCAACTCAAGAAGGTAATACGCAGCCGAGATGTTGTATTTAATGAGGCAAGGCTGCTCAAAAACAATTGTGCCTCTAAAGATGACCATAAAAGAGTCAAATTTCAGCATGTACAGCCACCAGTTAAATCTGATATGGACCCTCGGGATGCACCACATATGGCTGGAAATGACAATGAGCCCGTGGTTATTGAGCCAGATGATGCTGGACAGCAAAATGATGCTCCTGAAGGGCATATGCAGCCACCCATTCATGCTGAAAACAGGGCTGGAAATGATGTACAGCAGCCTGTTAACAATGAAGAAGTTAATGTACCTCCTGATGTAGATCCATTGCCTGGTAATGTTGATCATTGGGTAAGAAGATCTATACGTCCTAGGAGGCGAGTGAATAGATATGATCCCTCTATACATTATATTATGTTATCAGATGAGGGTGAGCCTCTTACTTATAAAGAGGCAAAGCTATGTGAGCACAAGAAGAAGTGGGAGTTAGCCATGCAGGAAGAGATAAAGGCCTTGCATGCAAATGATACTTGGGATTTGGTTGAGTTACCCAAAGGAAGGAAAGCCATTCCAAACAAGTGGGTGTACAAAATCAAAACTGTTGATGGCAAACCCAAGTATAAGGCAAGGCTGGTTGCTAAGGGATATGCCCAAAAAGAGGGCATTGATTTCCAAGAAGTGTTCTCTCCAGTGGTGAAAATGACCACTTTACGTGTGTTGTTTGCTCTCACAGCTGCCTTGGATTTGGAATTATTCCAAATGGATGTTAAAACAGCCTTTTTGCATGGTGATTTAGATGAAGAGCTGTACATGAAACAGCCAGAAGGATATGCCATTCCTGGAAAAGAGCATCTGGTATGCAAACTGAAAAGGAGCTTGTATGGGCTGAAACAGGCCCCCAGACAATGGTATAAGAAGTTTGATGCATTTATGCTCAAACATGGGTTTAAAAGAAGCCATGCAGATCATTGTTTGTACACGAAAAAGGATGAAGATGGCAGCCCAATTATTCTTGTACTGTATGTAGATGATATGCTGCTGGCTGGGAAGAAAAAGAGCACTCTGAATGCTCTAAAACAGCAGCTGAACTCTGCATTCTCAATGAAAGACCTTGGGGAAGCTGAGCATATTCTTGGTATGCGTATAAAAAGGGATAGACAGCAGCATACTTTGCAGGTATCCCAAGAAAAGTACATTGAAAAAGTGCTGGACAGATTTAATGTGGCTGATGCTAAGCCTCTTGGAGTGCCATTGCAGCCACATGTTAAGCTTTCCAAGGATGACTGTCCCAAAAATGATGATGCAGCCAGTTACATGAAGAGTGTTCCATATGCATCAGCTTGTGGTTCACTTATGTATGCTATGGTTGCCACTCGGCCAGACATTGCTCATGCAGTGGGAGTTGTTAGCAGGTTCATGGCTAATCCTGGTAGAGCTCATTGGGAGGCAGTCAAATCTATCTTGAGATATTTGAAAGGGACCAAAAGTAAATGCTTATGTTATGGAAAGGGTCCATTGGAGTTGAAAGGATTTTGTGATTCAGACATGGAAGGTGATGTGGACACACGCAAGTCCACAAGTGGCTATGTATACATCCTTGCAGGTGGAGCTCTCCTAACCCTAACCCTAACCCTAACCCTAATCCTCTCTCTCTCTCTCTCTCTCTCTCTCTCTCTCTCTCTCTCTCTCTCTCTCTCTCTCTCTCTCTCTCTCTCTCTCTCTCTCTCTCTCTCTCTCTCTCTCTCTCTCTCTCTCTCTCTCTCTCTCTCTCTCTCTCTCTCTCTCTCTCTCTCTCTCTCTCTCTCTCTCTCTCTCATGGCTCCCATGGACAGGAGGGTAGACGAACTTATCGCCAGAGCTCTCAAAGAGGCCAAAAAGGAAGCAGACCGCAACCTCAATATGGAGATACGAAAAATGATGGAAAGGTTCAAAGGACTTGAAGAACAAGTGATGGATAAAGACAAAGGACTCGAAGAACAAGTAAAGACTCTCACAGAAGAGCGAGACAACTGGAGGACAGCCTATGAGCACCTGAAAGAAGAGGGAGAGATCTCCAATGTGGAGACACTCAAAGAAGAAATAAAGAAGGAAATCAAAACGGAGGTAGAATCCACTCGAGAGTCGTGGGTGGAAGTAGTGCACAAAAGGGTTAAGAAGGAAGTTAGGGAAGACGTGCAGAAAGAAGAACTCACACGAGTCCAGGATACACTTGAGGAGGAGAGGCTTCGACACACTCGAAAACTTCACATTCGGATTACAGGCCTACCGGAGGGAGCATCACCAGAGGAAGATGCAACTGACATTTGTCGTCGACTTGGATACGAGAGCATGCCCTTCACAGGTGCATGGAGGGTTGGGAGGGATACATCACGTCTATGAGCACGCATCCTTAAGATGAGCTCTGAGGAGGCACAGACCGCGTTCTTTAGACGTCGATCAGTACTACGTTGACTACCAGGCGGCGCCCTCTACATGGACGAGGACCTCACGAGGATGCAGGTGGCACATCGACGCGCTTGCATGCCACAGATACTCCAAGCACGCCGAGAGGGGAGAAAGGCCTTTTACCGGGATGGTAAGGTCTTCATAGATGGACGCCCTATCAAATAGGGCCACGCGGCCTATGAGACATCACTACACAAGGAGACACCACTGAGAGGAGCAGTGTGGAACTGCAACGGGGCACTCTGGACGCGACCAGACAGACTCGAGGAGATACTTGCATCACATGACTTTGCGTGTATCACAGAGACACACGAGAGCCCAGAGAGAGGTCTACCACGCATCGCAGGTTTTCATTGGGAATCTGCATTCAGGACCACGACGAGACAGGTACAGCGCGAGGATCGAGAGGAGTGGCCATCATATTTCGACACGAGATACAGAGCCGGATCCATATTATAGGTAGAGATGAGGAGGCACGATACATGTGGGTTCGCATGGAGCTAGCACAGGGGAGTTGGATTTACATTGCTATATGCTACTTCCCACCAGGCGGGTCTCGATACGCAGGACAGGATCTTGGGGGACCGACCAAAGACAGAGACTCACCATACACAGCGCTTTCAGAGGAGATACTACATTACAGCACACTAGGTGAAGTCTTCCTTATGGGAGACTTCAATGGCCGCACTCAGTCACATCAGTGCGAGGCATATGACTTGGATCACCCACATCTCATGAGGGCCAGAGACCCCGATGAGATGAGCACCAGCAGAGTATCGGCGGATATGGGTCAGGACACCACCGGCTATGGCAGACATCTACTCGAGCTAGGCAACAGACACCATCTCGTTATATATAACGGGATGAATCGTTGGCCAGGTTTGGGTGGATTTACTTGCTTCCCTCACGGGGGAGGTGAGAGCACAGTCGACTACATTTTGGGTACCACCTCTGGAGCTTCACTCATCCCCTCACTTAGTATTGGACAACGTCCGATTGGCGCTGACCATACATTTATCACACTCACACTCTCATCTCCGATTCCATTAGATCCTCTCTCACCCATTGAGACACATACCACAATACACTTCACACACGAGTTCTCACACGTTTATGCACACCATTTACACACCCGCCTACTCTCGCTCGATCCATTCTCACCTTTGGACACACTTACATCAAAGATCACCACCATCCTACACGACTCAGCTCTCCACAGCTTCCCACACCGCACACATATGCACCCTCCACGCACAGGATCCATGCCCCATAACCGTTGGTATGATGCAGACTGTCGTGAGCTACGGAAGCACCTACGGATTTTAGAGCATAGGGGAGATATTACACACACACACAGGCACAGCGCCGCATGCAGAGCCACCTACGGATTTTAGAGCATAGGGGAGATATTACACACACACACAGGCACAGCGCCGCATGCAGAGCCTCACTCGCCGCAAACGGCGAGATTGGGAGGAGAGACAATATTGGGATATTTATCATTTGCTCATGAGTCGAGACAGTGGAGTGGCATGGCGACATTTGAGAGAGAGGAGACAGCAGACACCTATCCGAGAGTCGAGCACTTGGCATAGCTATGCACGGAGTCTATACGAGATCCCAGACCAGCCCCCCATTCCCAGACCGCAGAGCTCACATCCTACTACCTCTGACTTCTTCACACCTACTATGGTGGGACGCGCTATTGCCCGGCTACAGCATGGCAGGGCCCATGACCATTTCGGTTTACAGGCAGAGCACCTTATCTATGGAGGCACGACTCTCTCACCGCTCATGGCCCACCTCTTCAACTGTGCATTGGTTGAAGGGTTCCCGGACTCATGGACTGAGCACACCATAGTGCCCATTCATAAGTCAGGTGATACTATGGATCCAGCTACATACCGGACGATCATGATTGGCCCTATATTGGCCAAGTTATATGGGGCAGTACTAGAGACAGAGTTGAGTACTCTCGCTCAGAGGAAGGGTATCAGGGCCCAAGGACAGGCAGGTTTCAGACGAGATTACTCGACTATTGACCACATCTTCACTCTGCGATGCCTGATAGACCAGGCAAGGGTGAGGAAGAGGAGATTATATTGTTGCTTTGTGGACTTCCGCAAAGCATTTGACACTGTTCCCAGGGACAGACTATTCAGACGACTACTTGATATCGGAGCTCCGAAGGAGATGATATGGGGGATCTACGCCTTATACGAGAGAGTATCTGCTAGAGTCAGATGCCCAGGGGGCTTATCCAATCCACTTGCTAGCACTATCTGGGTGAAGCAAGGATGCCCTCTTTCACCCACCCTCTTTGGTCTCTACATTGATGAGATAGTGGACTTCATACAGAAGCATGGGGGAGATGGCATTGAGGTACGGGGATCCACTGTCCATATTCTTTTATACACTGATGATATTGTATTGGTTTCAGAGTCTGCAGAAGGTCTACAGCATCATCTACATGGCCTAGATGACTTTTGCAGACACAGAGGGTTATCTGTGAACCTTGGTAAAACCAAGGTCATGATCTTTCATACATCTGCACAGGTACGTAGACATAGTTTGTTCACAACAGCAGGTGGACCGATCGAGGTGGTCGGATCATATGTTTACTTGGGAGTGACATTTACAGAAGCTTCAGGGGTCTTCTCTATGTCTCAGGCAGCTCGGGACCGCATCACACGTGGATACGCAGCACTAGCCTTGATGGAGAGACAGTGCCACCAAGCATATTTTCAAGAGCCCCGCACAAAGGGGTGGCTCTTTGACACTTTGGTTACGCCCAACGCTCATGTATGGGGCAGCCATATGGGGGCCGGGATTAGCTACATCAGTATGGACAGCATTAGAGAGGCCACAGACCCTCATGATCGCCAGACTTATCCGCAGCAAGCCTACAGTACCACATGATATCATTAGAGCAGAGCTCTCTGCACCACCGATGCTAGTTGAGGCACTGTTCCAAACAGTATGCCTATTACACAGACTTCGGAGCATGGATACAGAGCGCATTGCTTATCGTGCTTTCCAGGCATCACGTGATATGGCATTAGCAGGCGACACCTCCTCATGGTATGCACAGACACGAGACTGGCTTGCCCACCATGGCTTTGACATAGACAGGCTACCACCACTACAGTATGACTCACATGCACCCACCTACTCACTCTCACCAAGAGAGGAATAGGGTCATTCGTCAGGAGATATGGCATACATACATACAGAGGACATGGGTGAGCCCTAGGGATACATTGCCACCGAAAATGCTCTATTACCGCGAGCATTTTCTACATATATCGGACGCGGGCTTCATCGAGATCCCGAGATACATGCAGACATACCTTCCCCACCACCTCCGAGTCGTCATTGGGCAGCTCTGGGTCTCATCACATCAGCTCGAGATTGAGAGGGGTCGGTCCAGGGGAGTCCCCCGTGAGGAGAGATGGTGCCCAATATGCCAGACAGAGGTAGAGAGTGAGGAGCATTTTGTTATCAGATGCCGAGCATACTTAGACCTACGAGCACAGTTCCAGCTTGAGGAGTCACTCCAATTGTGCATGACTATGGGAGACCAGCGACGCTTGGGGCGCTTCCTCACAGCAGCATACGAGAGGCGAGAGCGGTCACTACAGCCCACACATCAGCCACGGGTGAGTACCCAGCAGACCATTACCCAGTTCTTTCCGCGAGCAGAGCTACATCAGGGAGGTCCTTCTATAGGGCTCACGCTCCACCGGGCAACGGCACAGAGCGCACGATGACGACCACGCATGGTAGGATATCATCGACCGCGACTATATCAGGAGGATATCTCACGCATCAGGACACCATGGGTTGTCTTCCTTCAGGAGGCACTCAGACCACCACCGATGTACCATATATGACTTTCTTTCTTTCTTTCTTTCTTTCTTTCTTTTTATCTATCTATCTATCTATCTATCTATCTATCTATCTATCTATCTATCTATCTATCTATCTATCTATCTATCTATCTATCTATCTATCTATCTATCTATCTATCTATCTATCTATATATATATATATATATATATATATATATATATATATATATATATATATATATATATATATATATATATATATATATATGTGTATATATATATATGCAGGTCATGGATACAACACATACACATAAAGTACTATATAGACACATTTGGTTCGTTTATAACACACACACACACACACATATACAGGTCATGGATACAACACATACACATAAAGTACTATATAGACACATTTGGTTCGTTTATAACACACACACATATACACACATATATATATATATATATATATATATATATATATATATATATATATATATATATATATATATATATATATATATATATATATATATATATATATATATATATATATATATAATATAGCAAATATATAGAGTAAATATATAGCAATAAAAGGCACTAGACCATTCTAGAGCATTGCTATTTTTAATACAAGGGGGATGTAATGGATGGGAGAAGAGTGGCACACACATCATTCATGAGTCATAGAGTCTAAGTCTTGAGAGAGATTTTAGGAGAGTTTCTAACAATGTATAGCAATGTTTATATTCAAATTTTATATTTATTGTTTTTTATTTTGCTTTAGCCTTTTAGAAATGTTTCATGCACTAAGCAATAAGCACTTGCAAATTTCCAATAATTTCATTCCATTGATGATTGCACTTACAAGAAGGATGATATATTGCGACTGGTATTTGTCTAGGCTTATACATGGGTTTGCAGCACTCTTGTATCCATATTTCAAGAGTCCGTCTTTATGGTCAAAGGTTTCACTTAGACAGATCAAGGATAAGTATATGCAATGTGTTATGCCCCCAGATGAGCACTTACATTTTGATCAAGAGTTTACAGGCTACATGGGGAACATCGGCATTGCATATGCACGTCGCACGTCCGTACACAAAGAGGTGACATCCCAACCATTGGAGTGGTGGCAACACTATGGTTAAGTAGTAAGGTTCTTCCTTGGAACCAAACACGTACCGAACCTTACGAACCTTACCACCTTGACATGACAGCAAGTGAATTTTGCCTTTTTTAGTGAAATCTTGAAGCTCTCAACATGGCTTCCACCTTCTCTGATGTCAAAAACTTATTTGTATTCAATTTGTTTTAAGATTTTGTATTTGTATGTTTATATGTGTTCTGTACATCTATTTGTTTGTGTTATGTATTATGTATATTTATGTGTTATGTATGTCTGATCGAATGTGTTCTGAGTGTGTATTTTTCTTTTATACTATTGATTTATGTGTTATTTGTATGTCTTCCTTTGTTTTTTGCTTCATGTTACGTGATCATCATCTGTATATACTTATGTATTCAATTTGTTTTAAGATTTTGTATTTGTATGTTTATATGTGTTCTGTACATCTATTTTGTTTGTGTTATGTATTATGTATATTTATGTGTTATGTATGTCTGATCGAATGTGTTCTGAGTGTGTATTTTCTTTTATACTGTTGATTTTACTTTTGAATTAATGACAAAACACATTTTTATCTTTGTATCTGATTGTCTTTACATCTCTAGCATACGATATATTTTATTCTTTGTTATTTCTTTATAACAAATTTGCCACAATTTGATATCAAAGCAACGACAGAGATAAAGGTGCATATGTAGCTAAACTCAATGTAATTACAGTTGTGTGCATGGCTGAGAAAGATCAAGTGAAATAGATAGTGAGAAGATGAGGGAATTCGCGAATCGGTTGAAGGAATAAAGACAAGACTTCTCTGGATGTCGGTTTTGACTTCTAAGAGCAGTAATTGGAGAGAGCAATCGACATTTTCTGCACTCAATCGAAAAGTGGAATCACATCAAATCTGCATATGATCAGAGGGTTCGCATGTTACTATTTCGTGAGGCGATTCAGTGCTTTAGTCAACATTCACTGTTTGAGTTTTGCTTAACTTAAGAACTGCGATCAGAAGTTTCTTTTTTCTTTTTTCTTTTTTGCAAAACAGGTATGTAACAGTTGAAGGCATGTTGTATAAAAGGCTAGCTAATCATTGTGATACATTATTATGCTATCTTGGATACACGCAATGGATTCTCTAGGTGGAACCATTCTTTAACTATTTTGTGCTGGATCTTGGCGAGTTCCCTACTGGCAGCTTGGAAGTGATATGAGCATGTGTATGAAAACTCAATCAAGAGAGAGTAATTCATGAAACAAATAAGGAAATTGGTGCAACAGGAGAGACAAAAGCATGCAATTTATGGTAACTAGAATAAGTCACACACGAGAAAATTCGATTTAAAAGTATTACATGTGAAAGCCTCTATTGAGAGAAGAGAAACTTTATATTGAGGGGCTCAAAAGTTCTGAATCATGTCAGGATAGGTGTAGTTTCAGCCGGGATACATTGCAAACCAAAGTGAAATATATACTTACGAATCAAAAATTTATGGGACCCATAAAAATAAACATAAATAGAACTGATTCTGGCAAGTCATCAACAACACTTCTACTCGTAATGAACAAGGAACTCTTAGATGTAGTGGTCAAAATCTACATATATCCCAACCAATTAGCAAAATGAGACATTGAGTTAGAAGCACCCTTCGGGCAAGATCTAAACAATCCAAATTAAGACTTATGATCAGATCTTTTTGAGCTTCAAATATCTGAAGATCAATCAATCTCTAAACACTTAATCACTATTAATAATCATACTTCTAAGTTGGCTTCTATTGGATTGCATGCCACAGATGCTATGCAAAGGGCCGTACTTTTAAAAACTTACCACCATCTTTCAATATATTAGTTATTATGTTGCAAACTTTGCCGAATCCTATGCTTGATAGAGTTATGAATGCACTTCGCAAAGAAGAGTTCAAGGTTCATTTGCAACAACTTCACAAAAAATTTCAAAGTAGTAAAAAAAAATATTGTGGCAAGGATAATCATGAGGAACCAGCTTATTTCAAGCTTCATCCATATATGAGAAGACGCAATCACAATGAAGGATTTTGTTAGAAAAAAAAAAGGAGGGAGCTAGGAAAATTTAAATTATGTATTTTCAATATCCTTCATTACATGTATACGTCATACATTCACAGATTTGTATTTGTGAGTCCAACTATAAGTCTAGGCTTATTAAACCATATATATTTGGACATTTTATCACTCCTATCCTATTCTCTATCCTTTCAAACAGTATCTAACAGAGGAAGGATTTTACTACTATACACAAACTTCTTATATCCCTACTCCTAGTTTCGGTTTAAGAGAGGAATTGTAAGAGCTTTTTATATTTTTTTCCGTTTTAACCTTCATTCGGACTTCTATTTTTTGTTTTATTTTATTGTATCGTGTTGTGTTATTGTTCGTAACTTTTATGTTTTATATTTTATTTTAATATTTTTAATTAGTACTTCTATTTTTAGAAATTTCTACATATATGCTTTTGTGATTTATGATTTACATTTGTTTTTCGCTTTATGCTATGTAATCATTATCTACATGTATTTATGTATTCAATTTGTTTTACAATTTTGTATTTGCATGTTTATATATCTCTGTGTGTGTCTATACATCAATTTTGCTGTGTTATGTAATGTCTGTCTGTTTGTTTGTGTTTTGAGTGCGTATTTTACTTCTGTGCTATTCATCGTATGTTTGAATTAATGACAAAACACGTTTTCCTTTCTTTGTATCTGAGCATCTTTGCACCTCTAACGTCTGATATATTTTATTATTTATAACAAATTCTGCTAGACTACCAGATCAACCTTATTTCATGTGGTTGATATGTGCCTTTTATCTGGTTGATATGTGACCCACATGCTGGTCGACTCCTCAATTGCATAGGTTGACTGCCCTGCCACATTGGGCGAGTTTGATCTGCTCCCACTTGGTTGACTCACATAATTTGGCAGATTGGCCCTCAGCTGGTCGATACGGCTCCCTGCTGGTTGATTTAATTTTTTTTCCCTTTCAACAGGTCGACTTCAAAGAGCAAAATGAGTCCAGCCCCAGGCCAGATCCTCCAATGCCTTCTTCAGACCCATAAGAATCATCACGAAGACTACCTCAAACTTCCTTCTCAGTGCTAGTCTGCCCTTTGCACAACACAACCATCAGCATAATCACCATAGCCATCCATTTCTGCTCTTCCCTGCTGTGATAATCTCAAGGCATGCAACTGTTAATATCCTGCTTATCTTCATACTTGGAACCACAAAACAGGTCGACCAAGGTGACCTGAGAGTCGACCAAGGTTGACCATGGGTTGATGCCAAGTCTGCCAGGTCTACTTACGGTGGACCAAGGTCAGACCCATGCCAACATCTGCCAACAGATTGTCATGTTTTCACCCACACCCTAGTCCAGTTCCGGCTTCAGTGCAAGGTCCAGCAAATATACTGACATGTCAGTCCAGTCTTTTGCTCCGTTCTTCCATTGCACAAAATCATTGGAATGTACTATTATGCCTTGCACCCTAGCCAATATCCCATCATATAAAATGGTCTTATACTAAGCCATACCTTACGTGATGTGCAAATAAGCATAATTACAGAACCTTCAAATGCTACCAAATCTTGTCACTTTTAAGTTATTCAAGCCCGCCCTTAGCTTTCTATCTCAATGACAATCTTAATCAAAATAAAGTGTAAGGTTGTTAGCAACAAGAACTAAGATGCACTCTTCATCTTTTATTATTCCATGAACACAGTGTTGGAAAATTCACCTAATTTTCTTGTCAAGCTTCTCATTCAAAGAAAAAACGCCATTCATTTTGACTTGCAACACATAGACTTACAGTGCAAAAGAATCACCAACTGCTGTACTTGATTGAATTGAAACCAAGGCAAGAGCAAATAAACAAGGCAGTCATAAGCTTTTGATTGCTGGACTAATACATTATGCATATAATCTATCATAGAACTTTCACCACTTTGAATGTGAGAAAGCACCTGGTCATCATCTTATATCTGTTGATGTATTCCTCTCCAAATCCTCGCCTTTCCATGAGCTTTTCAAAACATCAAACAATCTAAGACTGTATTTCTGATGAAAAGATTCTGTGCACAGAAGCATTCATGAAATACATCAGTGCAACTAACTGATACATTTTGTCTCACCTTGAATAGATTGGCTTCCAAATCAGATTGTGATCTGCAGAAAAGAATAGGTTTATAAAAACCAGAAAAAGCACCAAGCAATTGAGACCAAATAAGAAGAATAATATCACATACACATCAAGCAGGCTATTATCCACTAACAATTTCTTCAGCTCGAGAGAGATCTTGATAGCTACATGGTTAGGAATCTGCAAGCATGATAGCAAGACTAGTGATAAGATTCTAAAAGCCAATAAAATAGATGCAGAAGAATTCTTCGAGTTTTAATTGTTCCAACCTTTGCTACAGAAATTCTCTAGAAGACTACTACTAAAAGAGAGAGTGAGAGAAGAAAGGGACAGAACGAGAGAGAAAAAGATCAATTCTGCAACTGGCTTTGCACCTTCGACACTCCTAAACCTGCAGACATGTAAACCTTCATAAATCTCCTAACTAAAAGGATTGTATATTATCCTGCCTTTTGCCGCGTTCTAGATCTTTTATCTATCATCCATCTTTTGCCTGCTCCATTATGATTTTTTTTACTATCAGAATGTTGGGATAAAGCCTTATGCAGGCTTCTCTTTCTTTTTTGTAAAACTAGAGTTCTTTAAAGCATAGGCTCGAATTCTTAGGAGTACGTTAATTTAAAAAGGGTCAAAAGTTCTTGTGATGACCTTTCTTTTTTCCCCAAAAAAAAAGTCCAATTTGTTATTAAAAGTTGATTTTTTTTAAAATAACTTTATATAACTACCTAAAAATTTTCAAATTAAATTTCAAATTAAAAAAAATTCAAAGGTGGAATTTTTTAAGAAACTTTATAGAGATGCGTAAAAGTTTCTAAAATATACTTTTACAAAAAGATACTTCTGGGACCTTGAAGAATTCTCTAAAAGTTTCTTGAAAGAAAAAAAATCAAAGGTCCCTCGTCATTTGTATTAAAAGTCCCTTTGGGAAGAGTGAATAAGAAGTGGCAAGACCATTCGTAGATCTTGTGTACATCTAACTCTCTTTCTCCACACACCTCTCAGTCTCTACAAATCATATCTTTCTTCTACCTTCATTCTTCCTATTTCATACTATCTACGCTCTTTGCCCCCTTGTATATACAAAGAGTGGGTTGGACAAGCGAGAAAGATGTCAAAATCCATTGTCCCTACAAATGCCCTATCACAGCCTTCTCTCTGCATCAACGAAATTTTCCAAAATCACATTTTCCTTTCCATGCCCACTGCCCACCGCCATCAATGAAGCTTTCTAGAACGGTATATCCTTCTGAACTTCCTTAATTTCCCATTCCTAGCATAAACATTGCTTTTCACTCTATGATGAAGAAATGTCAGTTCACACAATTTTAGTGCTATCTAATCTCAATGTAAGTTTTGATCATGGCTGCCCATACAATCATCTAATATCTAGTAAGTACACCACTCCATACAAAACCGCTGAATCTTAGAAATTAAGAAGTCCCTTCAATTTTCAATTGACGCAAATCAACTGAGAGTCATATCCAAGCCATCCTGTTTATATGATGGCCTTTGAAAAAATCCTCTAGATTAGGAATATGAATCCAAGCAACCCCAAATTCACCCAAGAAAGAAAGGACAACTATAAGCTTGTGGCAATAAACCAGGAGATTATACAGCCATCAACTCCCTTATACATAGAATCAAAAAAACCTCTAAACTAATTGAAAGACTCAAGAGAACCAAGGTAGCCTGCGTTTAGGTTAAAACTTGATGGCTCTCAAATTCTTTTCATGAAGGATAATTACTAGTATGGGCATAGTGGGCATAGTGCTATGATACATGAGCTAAATACCACCCAAATGTATGTATGGATAGCACGAATACGAATCCAATCCGAAACAATACAACAAATCTAGAGCCAATAACGACTAGCAGGAAAATTTGCATATGCACCTTATCTGATGGCTGGTACAAATCTATAGATAGGTAGTCAGTAAAGTATATGTACACTGCACATGCAAGAACAGAAGCTCATTTTTGCCTTTAACAGATAGTTTATACTAACAGATTGTTTATACACATGAAAAGGGAGCGATAATAATACTACATTGAATAAAGCATATAAACATGTGATTGAGCACATATAGTAATTGCATAATGCAATATCAAGGACGCAGCTGATACTAAGAAGCAGAATAGAAGTGAAATTGCAAGCAAGTTTGACTGTACCTTTGTAACAGTCAGCATTCTACTGACAAGAAACCGTGAAAGTACGTAGTAGTGATTTGCACTGTCTCCTAGCCAGACTTTCACCTGTTCTAACACAGGCATAATTCAAAATCCATCACAAGGATAACATAAAACATCGAATACTGAAAATAATTCTCATCAAGAAACAGACCAGAGTGAATCTTTAAGGATTGAACTTAACGAGCAAAGAATAATCAAGCAACATAAAATGCAAACAGTAGAAACATGTGTATTAACTAGGCAAAGCACACATCCTCGTGACGGAATCTGTAAGCCAATTTTCCTTTTTCCCTTTTTCTTTTTCTGTTGGGTTTTCTTTTTCCTTACCCTTCTTTATTTTGCTTGTTTGGGGGGGCGCGGGGGGGGGGGGGGGGGGGGGGGGGGGGGGGGGGGGGGGGGGGTGGGGCACATGAGTTCATTCCATACATATTCGTAGGAAAACAACTAGCCTATAAATCTCAAATAGCAAGGTAAGACGCTGAAGTAGATGATTCCTAAGGTCAGTAGATAGACTATCAGATGAATTAATGGTGCAAATTCTCTATAGCTTTCTAAGAAGAGCTTGAGAAAATAGATGTCTGCCCTGAAAGAATACGTTTTTGGAACCCAATGTGCCAAAGCAAATTGATGAGAACACTTGTCTCACACATGTCAGTGATTTATGGTTGAGGGTCTCAAGCATTACTGATGTTGGCTGGTTATTTCTCTTAATTGAATGAAGGAGAGTCCCCTCTTTCATTAGTGTGAACTTGCACTTTTATAAGAGGATAGAGAGATTATGCAATCAGTAATCTTCTCCTCTGTCAAATCCTGAACCTCAATGCAACGTCTTGTACAAACCCATATCTTCTTCTGCAACGTCTGTCATTCTGTGATTTTGCAAGATTTTTAGTTAGCTTCTAAATTCTGTAGATCTTTTAAGTCTTTGAGATTTCATAGTGGTATGAGAACTGGGAGCAAGATTCCCCCATTCTTCCAGGGGGGAGAGTTCTTGACATATTCCTGAATACTTGAATGACTATGAATCTGATACATACCTCTTCAAAGCAAATGTGCAGCTTAAATGTTCTTTTTTACTTTTTATTTTTGCCTCACTTCAATTTTCCTATTTCTTCTCTTAGAAATTTGATTTTTTAAGTGATCAAGTATTTCTCTGAGTACAAATATTTATAGATTGAACTGAAAAGAATCTTCAAGTAGATGAATAGCCCTTATTTAGAAACTTAAAATTTACCTCAAGCAATGTCAAACGGAACAAAGGATTCCCAAAAGCCACACCTATACAAAATATTGGGGATGAATGAAGTCTAACTAAAAAATTTAGAACCATAATTAATGACTTTCTATCTAAAAACAGTTTCAGAGATGCATATGACTGTGAACCTTGGAAATGTAGGAAATAGAGAGAGTAGATGTAAAAATATTGTAGACGGAAATCCTGCTCTTGGAGTGGGTGACCAGTTGATGCAGTATGCATGGAAGTTATGGTGAATGGGAAATAATGCAGCTAATCACAATAAGAAGACACTTTCACATACTTCAACAGAATCTATTCACATCAATGGACAAACGGACTGTAGTTACAGACAATAAGGCAAAGGGGAGGGGGAGAGACAAGGAAGAGAGATCAAGAAGGCACTGGAGATCTCTCTTTTTATAGAAAGGTGTTACAAGGGTGAGAAGCAGAGTGCTGTCCCGTGCTTCTCCTCCAAGTACAAGAGTGCAGTTCTTGTTCACTCACAAGACAAGCTGCACTTCTCATGACTAACTCCCTCCATGGACTACGATGTGCTTTATATAGTTATGCTCTAGTTGGAGGGATACAAGATATCTTTGATTTTTGTTAGCCTAACAGTGTGGAGTCGAATATCTGCATGTGTGCTTCATAGAGTGTGGCATGTTACCAAGTCTGACAATCAGTTGCAGATTGCCTGCCTAATATATTCCTAGACTAAGGTTCAGTCTAGACCATGGTCCACTGGCTGGACCATGGACAGTCTGGACTAGAACCAAGTGGACCACGGTCATATAAACCATAGTCCACATGGACTTCCTAGTCAAGAAAGTAGATGATTTTCAAAAAAGTGGTTGGACCAAGAGCATAATATGAGGTTCACTAGTCCATGCGAATGCTTCTTTTTTGCATATCTTTCTTAAGAAATTACATGCTCTTTTATAATACAATATTCATCCATGAAAATATGTGAAAAATACAATATATTTCCATGAAAATACATCTGTGAAAATACGCTTTGTCAAAATGACCATCTATAGGTATGTTAAGGCATTTGGATTGCCTTTGTTGGAAGTGAGGTAGGCCCTTAGGCTCATGTCACAGGTCCATGGTTCCATAGTTCCAGTCATGTACAACATTAATTCCAGCAATCTTCCATATTGACAAAACATGAACATATCACAACTTAATCATACAGATGATGAGATAAAGATAGAGAAAGAATAGACGACATGTGTAAGGTGTTACGTAAGCCATCGCTTACTCATAGTATCGTATATACCAATGTTCAATGTACAATGTGGGAGTAAAATTCTCAGCCACTCTATGTGATGAGAAATAGATGTATGAGTGAATGTACAATGTAACAAACATATTCAGATGTATGGGCAGTAATCTGAATATACAAGAGATGTGTTGAAATATCAAGCTTCTCTTCAAATAGAACTCTGGAACCTTCTCCTGAACAGTAACATCCTAACAGGAACTTTCTCCAAACATTCTCCAAACATTCTCCTTCTTCCTTCTTCTTTCAAAGCTGGAACATAAAGAGAACCTGACAAAGGAAATATAGGAATACCTGAAATAGGAAATACCTGTAGGTATGACTCTGCATTCTTTTACATATGGTTGAAAATAAGTCTTCATGTTTCATCACCTCCTGGATGACTTAACACTAGTATCCAAAATTCTTCAAATATATCAGACTTTATGAAATGTGGAACGTCTTCCTTCTTTCAATAAATCTTTCTCGTAGACTTGTCTTTGGATGTAGAGGATAAAATAGGAAAAGTATATGGAAAATATATGAGAAAAGGAAGCCTTACTTTTCTTTTGGAAATGATGGACTTTCTTCTTCTCCATCTTTCTTCCACCTCATGATGTCAACATCTTCAAACTTCTCTTCCATACCTTTTGTTCTCTTCATCTTGAAGTAGCAAACACTCTTGACTTCTTCAACTGAACTTTTCTCTTCCTCTAGTGCTAAGAGTAAGAGATAAAACAAACATGGTATACAAATGGAAGTGAATATAGAAACATGTTTTATCATCTCCTCATATCTCTGAATCAAAATTCTGCTTCAAATGTCTGAAATGACTAAATTCACCAATCGTTGTCTGAATGATGAATTGCCCTTCTAGAGTTACCTTCTCTAGATACATTTGTACCTTGATATCCAACCAACTTATAACAGAAAATTGGCTGAAAAAACTCATCTCATCTCTGCGCTTGTCTTCTTAGAACTTTCTTGCCATGAAAGAGATTTCTCAAAAACTCTCTAGAAAAACCTCTAGATACCTGTTTCCATGTAGCCTTTAACTTTCAAATGATGAAAGTGTGTAAAAGTATTCCTTGAATCTCTTCAAATCTCTTCATAACTTCTCTTCTAAGATATGACCTGCAAATGATAATATGATAGTAGAAACATTGATACCTGTGATTTGATGTTGATCTGATTTCTTCATCTTCTCTAAACCATTGTTCTTCCTTGAATTTGAAGTAGTCTTCTCTTCATCAAGTCTGGGTCTTCAAACAATACTTTTGTAAAGTATTTGCATACTCTTCAAAAATATTCGGCTGCTAACAGATCATCAACTTCATACTCCACACTGATGAATACACATGTAACTGAAATGTCTAATTCTCAAATCTCTACTCATCTAGATTAAGTGTGTATGTCAAATATCAAATATTAGAAGATGCTTTCAAATCATATGTTGTAAATCTGGAATTCTGGGAACCTGAGATATGAATGAGCCTTAATGCATTGATGCCAAAGATCTAAAGTTCTGTAACCAAAACCTTAGTGCTCTGATACCAAATCCCTAAAGCTCTGATACCAAATGTTGGAAGTGAGGTAGGCCCTTAGGCTCATGTCACAGGTCCATGGTTCCATAGTTCCAGTCATGTACAACATTAATTCCAGCAATCTTCCATATTGACAAAACATGAACATATCACAACTTAATCATACAGATGATGAGATAAAGATAGAGAAAGAATAGACAACATGTGTAAGGTGTTACGTAAGCCATCGCTTACTCATAGTATCGTATATACCAATGTTCAATGTACAATGTGGGAGTAAAATTCTCAGCCACTCTATGTGATGAGAAATAGATGTATGAGTGAATGTACAATGTAACAAACATATTCAGATGTATGGGCAGTAATCTGAATATACAAGAGATGTGTGCCTTATAGGTTATAAAAGAGTGAATATGAGTGACTCAATGAGGAAGGATTAGTGTGAAACTGATGGTCAACAAACCCTCATCTGAACTTAGGCTATGGAAGACCCCAAGTCAGATACGTGTGTGAAAAGATCACATACTTATAAAGTAGCATAGAATGCTAGCAAGTTTGTTGTAGGAAATCCTCAAACTCATGTGAACACACCTTCTCAAACACCTCATCAAATATGCATAAAGCATATAAGTACTAATTCTCTTGTACCTATGCCGAATAGGACTCCTCCTGATATGAACGCCACAGCCTCCATAAACTTTAAGTAGTACCTGTGTGCATAAAGAGAATATGTACCTGAATACTTAACATAAGATGTGAATCTTATGTTAAACTCCATCTAATGTCTTTGAAGTAGCCAGATATCTTCTTGTAGAAGACAATCTTCAACCAATATCTTCCTGTAGAAGATAATCTTCAACATCATGTAGATGGTCCCATCCAATGTCTTTGAAGTAGCCAGACATCTTGTAGAAGATAATCTTCAACCTAACATCTTCTTGTAGAAGATGATCTTCAAATACATCATGTAGATGGGCGATCCTCACCATCAAGCAGCTAATGACCAAGTCTTCTTGCCATGAACAAGAGATAACCTCCTCTCCATGAGGTGGAGTGTGAGCACACCCTTCATCTTCTCCAAGAAGAATCACCAAGAAGAACTCCATAGCTTCTCCTCAACATGCTTCAAGTTAGCACCATGGCTGCCCCATGTGCTAGAAGAAACACCACCTCTACTGAGGTCCAAGCTCTAGAAAGCTTGTGTTGATCGTAGGTGAAGGATGAAAGACAATGAGCCCAAGCTCTTGTTATATAGTGTTTGATTGTCCTCCAAAAGCTTCTCCAAAAGCATTTGATCAATAAAGCATAAGCGATCGTTATTTGTGTAATGAAAACGCAAAAACTGTCCGACGAAAAACGGCGTCGCTCATCCGTCATCCGATGTGCATCGATCGCTAAAAGCACGATTAAACAATATGTTTAAAAAATATAGCGCAGCTGCTGCCGTCCGTGGGTATTGAACCCTGGTGGGGGCCTTGAGAGTATCATGTTTTAACCATGATGGCGGGCGCCTTCCTTGTGCAAGGGAGTTGAACAGAAGCTTTACACATTCTGGGAACAAAGGATAAATTTGACCAATCCTTGACCAATGGGACATTGTTTCCCAACAGCCTTTTGGACAAGGGGTGGTGGTGCCCACTAGATTGGAGTATTGAGAGATGGATCGACTAACTTGATGGAAATAAAAATCTGGGTAACTAGGAATAAAGAAAAAATATGTTGGTATGAAGTCGGTCATTTGGAGTGATGATATGAAGTGGTCCGTGGAGTAGGAAAAGGGAAGGAAAATTCTAGTTGATGTGAATTTGGACAAGGACAAGGGTTCGTGGTAATTGATGTAGGTTGACTGGGAAGATTTGCAAAGGGGAGGGCTGCACTCCATCAGTAGTGCTCCACTCGCATAGGGAAGGGTTGCACTCTGATAGGATGTCAATCCCTCATGTGTCAGAAGGGTTCATGGATTTGGTGTGGGCGAAAGTGATGAGTTGGAAAAGGGAAGAGTTTGCAAGCTGCTTGGAATAGGAAACATTGTGTAACAAAATTTGGCAAGAGAAGCGAATTCGACAAGAGAAAAATTGTCCCATTATTCAACCTTGGTCAGCTAATTTAGTCAACCTTAGTCAACTAATTTAGTCAACCTTGGCCAATTAGTCTCTAGTCAAACTTTGTTGGGATGAAGTCCTAAATGACCCCTTTATAGTGTATACATGTGTATAAGCCTATTTATAAAGGCTATGTCACTTATTCATTATTTTTTGGGTCAAGTTTAAGGTGAACTTGGCCAACCCTAAAAGGGTTCTATATAACATAACTTAATAACACTTTCTCTATCAGTTGCACCTCCATTGCAGCCTAGCTGCCTCCACTTCTGAGGCACATAGACGCGTCCTCTACCCCACCCACACCATATTCCAACCCCTTCAACTCGTATCAGAGCAGAATTAGGGTTTCGAGGGTTTCAGAGCTGCTGCGGAGGTGTACTGTACAGCAAAGAAAACCTCACTTCTCGCAATAATCTTCGATTTCATCACGAAGAACTTTGCTCCGGGGCAAGTGGAACACTTTGGGCATCTCCACAGCTCATAACATGCTGTTTTTAAGGTGTTTTACAGGTATAAACCGGTGTTTCACAGGTCATAACAGCAATACACAGGTCTAGCACCTTATGTATTGATTTGTCGCAAAAGAAATTGTTAATGTACATCACACTGTGGTATCATTTTGAGAATTTTAGAAATTTTTGAAGCAAAATTGGGGGCTTTTGCTCCTATTTTGGTTCTAAAGACTGCGTTATAGCCTTATGTCCGCACATTGAGGTCAAAAGAAATCAAAATTGTTGATTTTTAGTATAAATTTGCTTGCTGAAATTTTCTGCAAAAAATTTCAGATTCTAATTTTGTGCTCCAATCGCCTCGATTTTGCTCCATTTTGTTCCTCAAGCTGTTTGAAGCTATTGTGCACTATTTTTAGAGATGATACCCTGATTTTGGTGCATTTGTCCGAAATTTCAGCACATTAACCTCTTATTTGTGCAACCATGAAATAATCGTTCTCAGATATGAAGAATCTTTTTGAGATTCGACGTTTCGAGGGCACAGGATTTGATCTTTGGAAGGATCGAATTCAAGGAATTCTCTTCCTCAAGGATTGTGACAAGGCATTGGAAGCAGGAAAGCCGAAAGGCATGCCAGATGATGCATGGCATAATCTGAATAGAAGGGCCGTCACTTACATAAAAATGGCCATGTCAGATGATATTCTTGTAGACCTCAAAGGCATCAGTACAACTTTAGAGTTATGGGCCAAGCTTAAGGCCACTTATGAGAACACCACACCTATTAATCAGGTATATTTGATGAGAAAATTAGTTGACATGCAGTTGGACGAGTCAAAGAGCGTTGCAGAGCATTTGTCTCACTTTACAGGTACTCTATCACAGTTGAAGGACTCAAGGATGCCTCCCTTCGATGATAAGCTTAAAGCTACTTTTCTGCTTATGACGATTCCTGATTCTTGGGAGACTTTGGTGGTCTCATTATCAAATAACCCCAATCTTACTTTTGATAGTGTGATGGTTTCTATATTGAATGAAGAGATCAGGAGAAGAGCACGTGGTGAAGTAGGCACTTCTCCCAACATGGTCATAGGCAGATCACAGAAGGGCTCTTATTCACAGAGAAGTAAAAGCAAAAGCAAAGAAAGGGGAAGCTCGAGCAAGAAACAGGGTAATGATGTGACATGTTACAAGTGTGGTAGGAAAGGCCACAAGAAGCCTGATCGCCGATTCTATAAGGCAGAGCTTGAGAGGAAGAAGAATGCTAGAGACAAAAGAAAGGTCAAGAAGGAAGACAGGACGGATGGACAGGACAGACAGAAAGAAAAGGAGAAGGCCAATGTGGTCTCTAGTGTTGTTATTGAGGAGCTTTCCGATATGGAAAATATTCTATGTGCTACTATGTCAGGAGCTGATGACGCTCATGCACATGATGTCTCTTGCAATGTTCATGTAGAGGACATGTCGATCATTAAAAGTGATCTAATTGATGCTTTATTGACTGTAAATGATGCATTATCCCAGACATGGATTGTTGATTCTAGTGCTTCGTTTCATGTGACTCTTGTCAAGGAGTGTTTTGTTACTTTTCATGCGGGCAGCCATCGCCATGTATACCTAGGGAATAATCATGCATGTCCCATTGAAGGTATTGGCATTATGCATCTTTCAACAGATGGCACAAATGAGTTGGTCCTGCATAATGTGAGATATGTACCAGGAATCAAGAAGAGTTTGCTCTCTGTTCGGTAAAAAGATATCCATGGTTACATCATTTTATTTGAAAAAGGCTCATGGAAGATGACCAAAGGGTCACGGCTCACTGTTAAAGGCACGAAAAGGGGAACTTTGTATTGCTTGCATGGAAACGCCTTGTCTGGCAAATTCATTGCATTGGCTGAGATTAAGTCTCATATGGAATTGTGGCATAAAAGACTTGGACATATGAGCCAAAAGATTCTATCCAAACTGAAGAAGCTTGATGTTAAAGGCACTAAGCTAGATTTTTGTAATGATTGTCAATATGGAAAGCAAGTGAAAAATTCCTATTACTCTCGTGTGTCTCGTAAGTCTTGTATATTAGATCTTGTCCATTTTGATGTATGTAGCATGCCAACCAAATCTATGGGGGATGCTTTATATTTTATTTCTTTTGTTGATGATTTTTCTAGGAAGATTTGAGCGGAACTACTCAAGTCCAAAGACGAAGCATTTGCTGCGTTTAAGAGATTTCATGCGTTTGTGACTACCCAAACAGGTAGAAAGCTGAAATGCTTACGTACGGATAATGGGGGTGAGTTCACAAGTGCTGAATTCAAAAATTTTTGTGAAAATTTGAGCATAAAGAGATAGCTTATTGTTCCATGCAGCCCCTCTTCTAATGGTGTGGCTGAAAGGTATAATCGGACTCTTTGTGAGAGGATGAGATGCATGCTGTCCATAGCTAATCTCCCTCATGGTTTCTGGGGAGAGGCTCTTAAAACTACAGTACATATATGCAATCGATCCCCTCACATGTTCTTTAAAGGTGACACCCCTGAAGAGGTTCGGTCTGGCAAACCTACTTCATATGATCACTTATGCATCTTTGGCTGTGAAGCTTTTGTACACGTAAGGCCTAAGTTGAGGAGTAAACTTGATGCCAAATCCATTAAAGGCCTCTTCATGGGATATGCTGAAGGTGAAATGGGTTATAGAATATGGTTACCTCAACTGAAAAAGGTCATACGCAGCCGGGATGTTGTTTTTAATGAGGCAAGGATGCTACAAAATGATGTTGCCTCGAAACATGACCATAAAAAGGTCACATTTCAGCAAGAGCAGCCACATGTTAGGCCTATTTCAAACCCTCAAGATGCACCACATATGGCTAAAAATATAGATAATCCAGTGGTTTTTGAGCCAGATGATGTCGAACAGCAGGAAGAGGTCCTCTTCCTTGAAGGGCATATGAAGCCACAAAATAATGTTGAAAACAATGCTGAAAATGATTTACAGCAGCATGTAAATGATGATTTTATCATACCACCTTATGTAAACCCATTACCAAAGAATGAGGATCATTGGGTGAGACGATCTACTCGTACTAGATGTAATGTGAGTAGATATGACCCCTCGCTGCACTATATTATGTTGACTGACGAGGGAGAACCTCTTACATATAGAGAGGCAAAAGCATGTGAGCTCAGCAATAAGTGGGAACTTGCTATGCAGGAAGAAATTAAAGCTTTGCATTCTAATAATACTTGGGACTTGGTTGAATTGCCCAAAGGACGGAAAGCTATTCCTAACAAATGGGTATATAAAATCAAGGCTGTTGATGAGAAACCCAAGTGTAAAGCCAGGTTGGTTGCAAAAGGATATGCTCAATCTAAGGGCATAGATTTCCAAGAAGTGTTTTCTCCTGTAGTGAAGATGAACACTTTGCAGGTCCTTTTTGCCATAGTGGCTGCTCTTGATTTAGAGCTGGACCAAATGGATGTACATACAGCTTTCTTGCATGGTGATGTTGAGGAAGAGCTATACATGAAACAACCGGAAGGTTTTGTTATTCCTGGAAAGGAACATCTTGTATGTAAGCTCAATAGAAGCTTGTATGGGCTGAAACAAGCTTCTAGGCAATCATCAATGGTACAAAAAGTTTGATGCTTTTATGCTCAAACATGGGTATAAAAGCCATGCAAATCATTGTTTGTACACAAAACGTGATGAAGATGGCAGCCCAATCATTCTTGTGCTCGATGTTGATGATATGCTCATTGCTGCCAAGAAAAGGAGCACTGTTGATGCCCTTAAAAAGCAACTGAAATCTGCATTTTCAATGAAAGACCTTGGGACAGCTGAACATGTACTTGGAGAAAGGATTAGGAGGCAAAGGGAACAACACATTGTATTTATCTCAAGGAAAATACAGTGAAAAGGTGCTGGACAAATTTAACATGACCGATGCAAAGCCTCTTGGAGTGTTATTACCGCCATATGATAAAATCTCCAAGGAAGATGATGTCCCAATACACAAGAATCAATCAATGATATGCAAGGTGTACCTTATGCTTCAGCTTCTGGTTCACTTATGTATGCTATGGTTGCTACTAGGACTGACATTGCCCATACAGTGGGAGTTGTAAGCCGATTTATGGCTAATCCAGCCAAGTCACATTGGAATGCAATAAAGTCCATTATGAGGTACTTGAAAGGGACTAAAAACAAATGCCTCTGTTATGGAAAGGACACATTAGAGCTTAAGGGCTTCTGTGATTCTAACATGGCAGGTGATGTGGATACACGGAAATCCACAAGTGGCTATGTTTTCACTCTTGTAGGTGGTGTTGTATCATGGTGCGGCAGTCTACAAAAGATTGTTGCTTTGTCTACTACTGAGGCTGAATATATTTCAGCCACTGTGGCTTCCAAGGAAGCAATATGGTTAGCACGTCTTTGCAATGAGTTATTCCTCAACTTCCCAAAATCTAGAATAAGGTTAGCTGATCCAATAAAACCTTTCTAAAAGCATTTTAGGATTCATAACCTTTTGCAACATAACAAGTATTTTCTTCTATCTCTCTACAACACTAATCTGATAGAACCTGAATCTTTGACTTACTTCTTCCAATGCTAAGAACCTTACAAACAAAGGATAGACAACTGACTCATAAATACTCAAGATCTTCAAGATCATTCAAGATCATCTAAGATCATACAAGATCTATCAAGATCTTACAAGATCATACGAGATCATCCAAGATCAATGATCTCTCGAACAAAATACTTATGTAGAATATGCTCTCATCAAACCTTCATGATTGAATGTTTGATTTGTTACCTGAATGTCTCTAAGTGTCCATGATTCTCACATAAAGTTGTAAGACTTTTCTTTAACCAAATCCTTCCCAAGAATCCGCAACTCCTTGAAACATAAGTGGACAAACTCTCACCTTGAGAACTCCAAAAGCTAGAAGTTGACCCGGGTGAAATGTGACAGTACTTGCTTGACTTTCTTTTGGCTAACTCCACTTCTCAATCAAGTGATAGGATCTTATGGAACACCTTTTTTGAATACAAGCATGTATCCAAAAAACAAGACAATCATAGAAAGTAGATTCTCTAACTAACTAGTACATAAAAAATTTGAATTTTCTGAAGTTTTCCGAAAATACTGAATATGAGGTAACTTTTTCCAAATCACCAACATCTTCTATAAATACTCATTTTTCTAAAGAAGAAAAATATTTTCTGCAACTTGTCATATACCAAGTAGCTTTGTATTGACACTCCAAGAATTCTTCGAGGGAACATATAAGCTACCTGCACAATATCTTCAACTTATATATAACTCATACATATGAGTCAAAATATACAAGTTGTCTTCAAAATCTGCTTCTTTACTTTCTCTCAATGCAATTTTTTATCAAATCTACTAAATCATGACCAAGCATAATGCAAAACAAGAAACTTCTTCTTCTTTAGACTATCTTCACACAAGATGTTCTCGTAGACTTGTCTTTGGATGTAGAGGATAAAAGTAAGAAAAGTATATGGAAAATATATGAGAAAAGGAAGTCTTACTTTTCTTTTGGAAATATTGGACTTTCTTCTTCTGGATCTTTCTTCCACCTGATGATGTCAACATCTTCAAACTTCTCTTCCATACCTTTTGTTCTCTTCGTCTTGAAGTAGCAAGCACTCTTGACTTCTTCAAATGAATTTTTCTCTTCCTCTAGTGCTAAGAGTAAGAAACAAAACAAACATGGTATTCAAATGGAAGTGAACATAGAATCATGTTTTGTCATCTCCTCATATCCCCTGAATCAAAATTCTGTTTCAAATGACTAATATGATTGAGTTCACCAATCTTTTGGTTGAATGATGAATTACCTTTCTAGAGTTACCTCTCTAGATACAAAATGTGAGCAAAAACTTCCAACCAACTTACAACACAAGATTGGCTGAAAACAAAACTGATGCTCTCCACATTTGTCTTCTTAGATGAGCTTTCTTGCCATGAAAGGGATCTATGAAAACTGTCCAAAAAAAACTCTAGATACCTGTTTTGATGTAGCTTTTAACTTCCAAAAAATGAAAGTGTATAAAAGCACTCCTTGAATCCTTCAAATCTCTTCAAAACTACTCTTCTAAGATATGACTTACAAATGATAATCTGACAGTAGAAACTGATACCTGTGATTTGATGTTGATCTAGTTCCTTCATCTTCTCCAAACCATTGTTTTTCCTTGAATTTGAAGTAGCCTTCTCTTCATCAAGTCTTGGTCTTCAAACAATACTTCTGTAAAGTATTTTCATACTCTTCCAAAAGTATTTGGCTGCTAACAGATCATCAACTTCATACTCCACATTGACGATTATACATGTGACTGAATTGTCTAATTCTCAAATCTCTACTCACCTAGATTAAGTGTGTATGTCAAATGCCAAATGTTAGAAGATGCTCTTAAATCATATGTTGTAAACCAGGAAGTCTAGGAACCTGGAAATCTGAGAGCCTGGATGCCTTGATACCAAATGTTGGAAATTTAGTAGGCCCATAACTAATATCACAAGTCCATGGTTCCATAGGTCCAGGATCTACAACATAAATTTCAGCAATCTTCCAATATTGACAAAACATGAACATACCACACTTAATCATACAAATGATGAGACAAAGATAGAGAGAGTTTAGACAACATGTGTAAAGTGTTACGTAGGCCACTGCTTACTCACACTATCATATATACAAATGTCAATTTACAATGTGGGAGCAAAACTCTCATCCACTCTATGTGAACAAAAATAGATGGAAGAGTGTATGTACATAATTTACAAGAATATTCAGATGTAGGGACAGAAATCTGAATATATATGAGATGTGTGACCTACTAAGTTGTAGAAGAGTGAACATGAGTGATAGAAAGAGGAAGGATCAGTCTAAAACTGATAATCAGCAAACCCTCATATGAACTTAGGCTATGGAAGATCCTAAATCAGATATGTGTGTGAAAAGATCACATACTTACAAAAGTAGCAAAAAATGCTAACAAGTTTGCTGCGAGAAATCCTCAAACTCATATGAACATATCTTCTCTAACACCTCATCCAAATATGCATGAAGCATACATGTACGGATTCTCCTTTAGATATGCCGAATAGGACTCCTCCTCATATGGATGCCACTGCCTCCATAAACTCCAAGTAGTACCTGTGTGCATAAAGAGAATATGTACCTGAATTCTTAACATAAGATGCAAATCTTATGTTAACCTTCATCCAATGTCCTTGAAGTACACCGAAATCTTCATGTAGAAGACAATCTTCAAATACATTATGTAGATGGTTGATCCACACCACCAAGCTGCTGATGGGCAAGTCCTCTCCATAAGCAAGAGTGTGAGCACACTCTTCTCTAAGAAGAACTCCATAGCTTCTCCTCAACATGCTCCTAGAGTGCACCATGGCTACCCATGTGTGCTAGAGCACCACCTCTACTGAGGGACCAAAGCTGGCGTTGCAGTTGGTGTAAGATGTCCTAGAAGTGACCCAAACACTTCTTTATATAGCCTTGAGTGTCTCATGCGAAAAACTCACTAAAAAGCGCTTTATTTTAATCTCATCGCTTTTTAAATTGCTTTTGCTTTACTTTTAAGTGAGTTTGCTTTATTTTTAAAGTTGCTTTTAGCTAACTTTAAAAATAAGTTCTTGACCTTCTTTTTCACATTTCTGACTACCTGATGAATGATCTGACAACATTTTTATGATCCTCATGCCGAGAGCTATCATACGAGGTAAAAACCCTAAATCAACAGAAAATTAAGATTAGGGTTTTCTCCCAAATCTGATCTTTGATGACTGCATGTCATATACCATTAGAAAGCTCTCTTCAAGCTCTACAAGATAGGCTCATAAAAATTTTACCCATTTTTGTGCCAAAAATGACTAAGTACCAAAATTAGGGTTTTTGCCTTAAATGGATTTTGGGCTGATGTGACATTGTTTTCCAACATGCTAGAGGGTGGTCGTGCTGGTGAAGATGGAGTAGCCACAACATCTCTCAATGCACTACTAGAGCTCAGTGGCTCACACTATTAATTGGAGCCCTTTTCAAAGGTGTTGTAGAGGACTCTCCAACATTAGGATGCATCTCCAAGAGAATCTTCACCCACTTCCATACTCCCAACACCTTGACTCAATTGCAATTTCGTTATCAAGTCCTCCATGATTTGTTGAGGCATAGAGTGACATTTTTCGATGCCACCACCTCTCAAACCAAGAAGGTGTGCCTTGATACAATGCACTACATGTATAGATACCCTTGCAATACTTGCGTTCCCAAGTATTAGGTCCAATGACCTGAATGTGGGATCACATATTGGCAGGAGTACAACCCATAGATGATAGTAATTACTAATATGCTTCAGATTTCAATGAAGTAACTTGTAAGTTACGAGTTGAAGTACTAATAACTAAGGCCCCAATGCCTAAAGGTCAAGTCTCTCTCTCTCTCTCTCTCTCTCTCTCTCTCTCTCTCTCTCTCTCTCTCTCTCTCTCTCTCTCTCTCTCTCTCTCTCTCTCTCTCTCTCTCTCTCTCTCTCTCTCTCTCTCTCTCTCTCTCTCTCTCTCTCTCTCTCTCTCTCTCTCTCTCTCTCTCTTCCCCCCCCCCAACTACCTCTGACTTCTTCACACCCACTATGGTGGGACACACCATTACCCGTCTACAGCATGGCAAGGCCCATGACCATTTCGGTTTACAGGAAGATCACCTCATCTACGAAGGCACGACTCTCGCACCGCTATTTGCCCACCTCTTCAACCGTGCATTGGTTGAAGGGTTCCCTGAATCATGGACTGAGCACACCATAATGCCCATTCATAAGTCAGGTGATACTATGGATCCAGCTACATACCGGACTATCATGATTGGCCCCATATTGGCCAAGTTATATGAGGCGGTACTAAAGACAGAGTTGAGTACTCTCGCTGAGAGGAAGGGTATCACTGAGAGGAAGGGTATCAAGGCTCTAGAACAAGAAGGTTTCCGACGAGATTACTCTACCATTGACCACATCTTCACCCTGAGATGCCTGATCGACAAGGCAAGGTGAAGAAGAGGAGATTATATTGCTCCTTTGTGGACTTCCACAAAGCATTTGACACTGTTCCCAGGGAACAACTCTTCAGACGACTACTTGATATCAGAGCTTCGGAGGAGATGATATGGGGGATCTACGCCTTATATGAGAGAGTATCTGGCAGAGTCAAATGTCCAGGGGGCTTATATGATCCACTTGCTAGCACTATCGGGGTGAAGCAAGGATGCCCTCTTTCACCCACCCTCTTTGGTCTCTACATTGATGAGATAGTGGACTTCATACAGCAGCAGGGAGGTGATGGCATTGAGGTACGCGGGGATATGGGGAAATAACACGGAGATATGACCATGTGTTTTTGACACATGGGGATATAGTGGGAGTGTTATTTCTATTATTTCTCTCTTTCTACCAGACCTTCCAATACCATTTTTGAGGACAAAAATGGAATTAAGGGGAAGGAAATGTCACATGGGATATCACTCATTAGTCATGAGAAAGGGGGTGAGCCATTCCTTATATTTATTATGAGGTGGGCACACACATGAGTACCAAGTGGCACTCATGTGTGAAGCCATGTATAGCTATCTTTGATGGACATTTGGAGAGAGGGCGATAAGAAAGAAATAGCGTGCGGCCGGGCGGATATCTTACTCGGAGATGCTCCATGTGTACTCCGAATATTGGGCCAACGGAAATCCCATAGTTACCTCGATATGTGTGCAAGTCAAAGTTCAAAATTGGGGGCAATCACACGGAGCGCAAAGTTCTGACACCCGGTATCAGAGCCTAGTTGAGAAATTGGGCGAGACGGAGGTTCGCGCCTCATTTGTGGGCACTTGCAAAAAGCGCTTAGCCATGGTGAATATGAAACTGGCCTTGGATGAAGGCGCATGGGCGTTTGGGCACCCACAGAGGGTGGGATAGGTCCAAATTTGGTCCATGGGCTGGAGTTTGAGGTTGGTGGAAGCGCTCATGCATGGAAAGTGGGTCCAAGAGTTAGACGGGTCCGCAAGTGAGCATTGAGGACAATGATCAATTTAAGAGGGAAGGAATGTCACATAATCCTAGTAGGAGATGGTTGAACCACATCTTAAGAGAGAGGATTAGGAAGTAATCCTCAACCATCGCTTTTGGGGCAAGTGGTTAGCCCATCATACTCCTAACCGGGAGGTTGTGAGTTTGATTCCCAACACTTTTGATCTATCAATTAGTGCCTAACACGCAAGTCTTAAATATGATAGGATAGCTCGCAACAAGCTCTATCACATTATGTAATAATAATTTTTTACCATATTTCCTTACCATGTTCTAGATACGGGACCATTTTTTACCATTTCTATTTATCTAATGAAGTTGCAAGTGGGGTCCCTAGTAAAAGGTTGCTCCAATGACATATTTTGTAACAATCCCCTCATAACATGACACTACAGGAATATGCCAAGTAGGTATATTTGTTGTAGTTGTTGTAGCTATTTGTTTTCGGTACCTCTATTTTTCACATACCATGCAAAGTTTTAAGTATCCTACAAGGACACGCAACGATCTTTGTCATGAAGAGCTCCCCCAAATGCCCATCACAAAGAGAACTCACACATCCCTCTTCTCAACCAATTATTACTTAGAAGGATAGAGAACTACAAGATGCTATTGATCATATAGGATATAGACTCAAACATACTCCCAAAATTATCAAGGTTGGCCAATCCTTTCCAAATCAAGGCTGTATGTTCTCACCTACATCTATTGTACAAACACACACAAATACAAGAAGATATTACATAAAATCTACCACATGTTGATCTTTTATAAGTTTCTCCATGTCGAAGAAATAAATAACTCCTCCTTGTGTCAGCTTCTTCATAAAGATTGATGAATTGATGACCCTTGCTCAATATGTCACGAAGCTTTCTTGAACCTTCCATGAAGATTTGATCTTCTTACATGTGGCCATATTCTTTGTGTACTCTAATTTCTCATTACAATTGTTGCTTTTCATGCCCACAATTCATATAGAGACAAGAAGGAAATAGAGACCTAATGAAGAGAAGTATACACATGAGAGATATGAAAGGAGAAAAGCTCCAAATGTAATCTATATACTCCATAATTGAAGTTACAAGATAGCATAGAAGATACACAACATGATGAATACAAGTTGTCCAATAACTCCAAAACCTTCAAAGCTGAAGATGATCTCCTCCAAATAGATAACCTTTGAGCTTCTCCACACCTTGTTGAAGACAAAGAAAACACAACTCCCCGTCTCCAAGTTGAAACACATTGGCACTGTGTCATCTCTGTTACTCATAAGTTCCACAGCAAAAAGATACAATACACTGGTATGATGCTGGCAGAAGCAAAATACTTGATCTCATACCAGATTAAATTTGCACTTTCATGTTTCAATTAAATTTCCATGATTCCGGATAATTACAAATTACATCCTATTTCATGCTCCTCTGTTATTGACTTCCCTCAGCGGTTTCCGTAATCCAGTGAAAATTGATGCTAGCATTGGGATAGACAGTTCACACAAAGAGTTCGTAGTGGCTCATTTGGAATGCTTGTAAGATCTTCTCGGTCTCAATAGGTATAATAACATGGATATATGCCATGCTCCTATAAGATTGGGTAGATAAAGTTATTACCTAAAATGGATGTTCCCACCATTGAAGAGTAGGGCCCTACCCTATAGATGGAAATTCTTTACAAGATATTTGCTGACGTAATGATGAGCAGACTGCAAAAATAATTTATTTATCACTCGCCCTGTTTAATCAAGTTCCATTCATGAATGACTATAAGGTATTATAACTGAACATTAATCTCCAGGGAATTTGATGCATATTACCGTTCACCCTGCTTCATTAAATACATAAACGATCAATAAAGGAATTTTAAGCAAGCCTTCATCTCCAAAGGGCTCATATTGTCATCAATGTCACATGTGTAGCCAAATACATGGACTACAAATCACGGTGCACTGTGCAAGCAAAAATCCAGTATCTACTGCATAATGAGAAGAGAAATAACATGTGCTCAATCATGAATTTTCCTTTTACAAATCATGGAAACTATACAGCTAGGATGCTTATCATAATTTCTTTTAGATGCAAGAGGATACAACAAGGTGCGTCACTTTACAGTTGATTATCAAAACCACCCTCATTTTGTCTTTCATTGGGATCATTTACAAAAGATAACCATTATATTGACGGCGCCTCCCACTAAAGGAAGTAATAATGGATGTATCATGACGTTGATATAAAGAGAACTCCCAAGGAAAATATTTCATTAACGAACTGTTGATGAAAAAGGTTGCCCTGTGAATGGGCAGAAAGCCCATTCCTACATGGTGAAAGGCAAACCAAAAAATGGGGCTCATCACAAAGCATAAACGATTTGATAGTAAGCGGTGAAGTTTCCCCATGACACGAGCTTGTCTACATTTCATAATCGTGAAACTGTATACTATTGAATTGCTCATTCATGAAGCACACCTCGAAAGCAGTTCCTGACAATGTATCCATTGTGTCTGGACAAATAAAGAAAAGTCAGTGAAAAAAGCATGATCGGTAGTTGTCCATCCCCTTTCGCTGCTGAAAATGAATAATGACGTACTATGTTATGTTTTCGTAGATTACATAGTAGATAAAATACGGATAACTTACGTGAGGCACACACTAACAATGTAATGGATACATAACTCTCTCTCTCTCTACCTTTACAAAGTCGTACTTCGAGGAGTTATGGCGGGAGTGTGCTGGGAGAGGGGGAGTCCCAGAGACTGCATCTTCTCCCTCCTTGCTCCTCATCGCATCCGAAGCTTCATCACTCTTGCTATCTCCTGTCGTTGATATAGAGCCGTCGCCATCATGATATTCATCGTCCGGTAGAGTCACAGTGGTCACGATCATCATGCAACGCTCATGCGAGTCGTGATTTGCCGTAACCTTCGTGAAAGCAAGGAGCTTTGACCGACTAGAAAGTTTTCCTTTATCTTAACATTTCTATTAAGAGAACTCCCTTTTCCTTTATCTTAACTTTTTTTTTTTTTTTTTTTTTAAATTTTAAATGGAGGTTCGGCCGAGGCCTACTCCCCCGGACTTTAACTTTGAAATTACAACTGTACAAGGAAGGGCATAGTGCCCATGGGACCCCCCTTATCCCACAAGAGCAGGGGTTAGACTCAGACCGGGAAGGACTTACAACACAGGGTAAACGGCCCGAAGGCACTGCAGAGTTACACGCCCGAAGACAGCATACACGCCCGAAGGCTCAGATGTCCCGCAGCACTGGGGGGTTGAACCCACGCCCCCGCCTCAAGAGGCGAGGGATTCAACCACTAGACCAGGCGTCTTGGGACTCTTTATCTTAACATTTCTATTGAGAGAACACCACGGAGGAATGAAGAGGTCCCCACATTTTTACCGTGATTGAAATAAGAAACAAGAATGTTTCAATGTAGGAAAGGTGAAGAGTAGATTCGATAGAAGAAAGTTTCACCACTTCATTGTTCAATAAGAATTTCCTTGAAAATAATTGATCTCCACAAATTGTTTGTCATAGTTGACTTCATATGTTATAATAGCTCAAATTTTTTTCGTAATTGGAGGTTCGGCTACAGCCTACTCTCCCAGACTTTAATTAATAGAAAAAAACAACTATACAAGAGAACGAGCTTAATACCTGTGGGACCCCCCAAATCCCACAAAGCACGAGTTACATCCCTAGAGAGCCTTCCAAAGAAGGTTGATCATCCTCTCGTCCCCTTCATGTGGGGCCCATTTTCTCTTGATCTTGTTGTTCTCGAGAAAAATACTCTATGATGTCTAAAAGGCGAGGGTTTCTTACAATGGGGAATTCTTTTTCCTAATAGGAATATGGATTTTTCTATCGACCATTCTTTTGGAGGGCTTCCAAAATTGGTTGCACACCTCTCTTTCCAGATCTTCCAGAGGGTCTCACCTCTAATCACGTTCCATAATGATGAGAAACACTCGATCGCTTCTCCCATCAAAGCTTATTTCCAATTGATTTGTCCTTGTAGCAGCATGATTTTTTCAAGGGTACGCCAGACCAACTTTGACTTTGGGCATGAAAAAGAGGTGTCCCAAGTCCTCATTGCCATGTACTCACCGTTTGCACCACTAGGGGCCTTGCAAATTTTTTTAGCCTTTACATTGGTCCAAATTCCCCAGCGGAGAATTTGCCGCATAAGCACTGACTTTTTTATTTCGATGATGAGATGCCAAATGGATTGGAACTTAAAGTCCCATGGCAAGCTCAACCAATCAAGGCACCACTTACTATTAAGCATGACATGGAAGTCTTGAATATTCTTAAATCTTGGAATTTTGTCAAGGCTATTGCCATTGTGCCATTTAAACCCTCATGTTGAGGAAGGCCTTGACCACTGAGGAGACGAGTCTTTGAGAGATCCCAAGCGGAGGTTCTGCTTTGCAATAGGATCCATTCTTCGTAGTTCACTCTCACATCGAGCTCAATGTCCTCAAATCTAATCCACTAGCAAGCATCTTGGTTCCAGGGGTGTTTCCACAAATGGAAACATTTGTTCCATAGCTTCCTAGCTTTTCGGAGCTTCCAAGACTGTTCAAACTCTTCCACAGAGAGCAAACCAAGTTTGAGCCTTTCGGAGACACCGGAAAAGGGGAGAACAAAAGGGCAAGAAGGTCGAGGTCCTTCCAACCTGGGAGGCCCATACGCTTAAGAGCACACCTATTCCTAAAAATAAGCTTGGCCCAAGAGGCTTCACTGTTGCTCCAAGCTTTAATTAACCATTTTGCAGCTAGCTTGTTGGCCATTCCTTCAATGTCACTAATGCCCAAACCACCTTGATCTTTATGGCTAGTGCAAGTAGCCCATTTAATTTTGGGGATTTCCCTTCTATTGGGTCACCAGTCCACAAAAAGTTTCTGCATATTCTTTCCAACTTGGCAATTTCTTGGTCCTTTGGTCTCCAACAAGAGAGAAAGTAAATATTTGAAATTAAGAACATGTTAATTACCTTGGCTCTCCCCGCTAGGTTGATCTGCATATCTTTCTAATAGATCAACTTGTTATCGAGTTTTGAGAGTACCTAACTCGAATGCTGGTCCATTGACACATCAAATCCCATCAAAATACCTAATAGGCTGAAGATTTGACCATTATGAATCATCTAACAACTTGGTTAACAAGAAAACGGGGAGGATGTCCCATAACTGCCCTGAAAGCGATTTTCGAGTGGTTTATTTTCGATCTAGAAGCCACAAAAAATGTGTTTAAGCATCTCCAAAAGGTACCAATGTTGGACATATCATTATGCACAAAGGCATTCATGTCATGTGCAAATAGTCTCATGATCATTTATCCTTGATTGAGAGGAAGAGAGAGGCCTTGAATCTGGCCTAAACTAGCATGATGTTTCACAAGGAAGCTCAGACCATCAACAGCAATAGCAAAGAGAAGAGGGGCCAAGGGGCATCCTTGTCTGATAGACCGCTTTAATCTAATAGCTTGAGAAAGTTGGTCATTGATGTTTATTTGAGCAGATGCATTTTTGAGCAGAGTAGAGACCATCCTAGTGAATTTCTAACCAAAACTGAGGTCTTTCAATGATTGGAGAATGAAGTCCCACTCAAGCCTGTCATAGGCTTTGTACAAGTCAATCTTAAGAAAGATAATATCTTGAGCAGACTCTTTAGCAAATTCCAAACCTTTCGAGATGTCAATGATAGCTTCCAAGATGGATCTTCCCTTGATGAATTCTTTTTTATCCTCACTTACCCAATTATGTAGGTGACTTGCAATTCTATTTGCAATAACTTTCGCAATGATCTTGTAACCTGTTTGTAGCATCGTAATTGGGCGCCGATTCTCAATCATGTTTTTGTTTCCTTTTTTGTGAATGAGTTTGATAATGCCATTCTTTGGGAGGGTGTTAGAGGAAGCATATTTTGAGGGAAATTATTTGTAATTTGACAATTTTTGTAGATATATTTATCCAAATGATGTAAAAATTGGGAAGAGTCTTCCTCATGTAAAGTAGGATCATATGTATTTTTCTTAGAATTTTTGGAAGTTCTTTGATAGCATATATTTAGAACAGAAGGCAAAGAGGATCAAATTTCAAGTGTGAAAAGGGACACTTGAAAAAGTATAAAAGATAATTTCTTCTATTTTGAAGAGGTTGGTTGTATTATTTCCATGCTATCCAAGTAATGTGAAGAGCTTCTCTGTAGAAAATCGTGTTTCTACTTTTCATGATCATCTTCTTGAGTTGTTGAGTCTTCTCATTGTGTAATTGTGAACTCTTCTTGTGTATTTCTGAGTGAAGTGTATGAAGATAGGTTAGTGTTAGTAGATTGAGCAAGACATTGCAGAAGATTAATGCTGGAATTGAAATTTCTTAGTTTTTATAGAATCGCGATTGTCTCGTTTGTATGATACAAGTACTGTTTTGGAATTTTGACTTCATATTTGTATTCTACTGGAAAAATGGCACACTTTACGCAGAAAGATCATTGAAAATGCTGCTATAGAACTCAAGATAATCAAAACCCTAGTTTATTTCCTTTCTTCTTCACAAATCTCTCAGAAAACAGCTATGTCATTTCTTATTCTTGGATTCCATTAACTAGAAGGGGTTGTGGTCTTTGCATACTTCCCGGATTGACAATTTAAAGATGTATAGTTGATCTTTTGTGCTATAATGATTGGAGAGGAAAACTCAAAAGGTTAACAACAAACATTTTTTGGCACCGTTGCCGGGGAACAAAGCAAAAGCTCCATTGAAGTTTTGGACCTTGCGAGATCTTCGATTGTTGATGGTATTTGAACACATTGGAAAGGTATTACTCTATAATCAAGTAAGAAAAATTGGAAAGGTAGGTTTTTTGGCTTGTCTTTTGGGAAAAGAAAGCATGAATTGAAAGGAAAAGTAAAATGTGATTATCTTTGCATATGTAGATTTCTTTTTAACAAAGTACCAAGCAAATTTTGTCAATCTTGTAAAAGATGACATAGTTGCAAAGAGGAAAGTCAAGTAAAGTAGCTATATGCAAATTAATTGTTCCATTTACTTGTCCTAAGTGAAATGATAGTCTTGTGGAAAGATTGTTTGATTACTTAAAAAAAAAGGTGTTGAGTTTATCTTTGCATAAATTGACAATTGTACTTTATAACACATATTTTCTTGACAAGCTCTATTTCCATTGTGAGATTGCAAGCATAGTGAGTACAGCCAACCATAAGTCAAAAGATCAATGGATCTTGAAACAAGAAAACCCTAAGTGAAGTGTTTTCCTTGATTTAGGACAAAATTACTATAAAAAAATTTCATAAAATTTAATAAAAAACCAAACAAATTTCTTTTTTCTAACAAAGTTTTGCATGAGGTTTGTGTTGAATAGTGGAAGAGAATAAGTTGAAGAAAAATTCAGAAAATAAAAAAATATATAGAGTAAAGGTGATGTTTCTTTTTTCAGTTCTAATCTCTTGTGAATAGTTGAGTGGTGCATAATTGCAGGTGACAATTGATTTGGAGTTGTTGAAGAACTTTGGAGAAGACCAGGTGGGAAGAAGAGTCATAAAGTGCAAAAGTGGGGAAGTTCAGAAAAAACACGATTCTCATCTGAGAATCGTGATTTTTAGTAAGATAATGAAATTGATTCAGTTGCACTATTGGGCATTAACGTAAGTCATTTTAAGGTTTCATAAGTTGCACAATTGAAGGAAATCAAAATTTCAGTAAGAATTGAGCATCAAGTGATCAGATTTGAGAATTGGATACAAAATCGCGATTTTCATTAGTAGGAGAAAGCATGAAAATTTTGTTTGAGGGGACAAGATTATATAAATAAAACAACAAACTTGCACAAGAACAAGACTCATTAAAGTGGGAACTCAAATTTGTTAAAAATCACTCACAATCATGATTGTCTGAAGCCTATAAAAGCATGAACTCACTTCAAAATTAGTCATTGAGTGAGAGAGTGAGTGAAGAGAACAGTAGCAGAATCGCGATTCCCTGCAAACTCAGAGTTTTTGGGAGATTTTTGATCAAGCAGCAAGGTAACTTTCTGCACATTGATTTTCCACATATATTCAAGTCAAAAATATTTGGTTAAGATAAGAAAAACAGAAAATCTTTGAAAATACAGAATCCCGACTTTCAATAATTTTGGATTTTTTGCATTATAAGTTGTCATTTTCTTATGGGTTCTTTATTGCATGTTACTTTTTTGGTAAGGCGCTCCTAATGGTGTGAGAGGAATTCAAAAAATCAAAATTCAAAAAATCAAAATCCAAAAAATTAGTAAGAATCCTGTGAAAAAACTCAAAATCGCGATCCCCAGAATACGATTTTCATCAGAAAATCGTGTTTTATACGATTGTGAGCAATCACGATTGTCTGGGGTCATAGAATCGTGAAAAACACGATTCTCACACAGAATCGTGAAAAACACGATTCTAACACAAAATCGTGAAAAGCACGATTCTCACTCAGGATCGTGAAAAACACGATTCTCACACAGAATCGTGAAAAACACGATTCTCACACAGAATCGTGAAAAACATGATTCTCACACAGGATCGTAAAAAACACGATTCTCACTCAGGATCGTGAAGAACACGATTCTCACTCAGGATCGTGAAGAACACGATTCTCACACAGAATTGTGAAAAACACGATTCTCACATAGAATCGTGAAAAACACGATTCTCACACAGAATTGTGAAAAACACGATTCTCACATAGAATCGTGAAAAACACGATTCTCACACAGAATCGTGAAAAACACGATTCTCAGTCAGGATCGTGAAAAACATGATTCTCACACAGAATTGTGAAAAACACGATTCTCACACAGAATCATAAAAAACACGATTCTCACACAGAATCGTGAAAAACACGATTCTCACTCAAAATCATGAAAAACACGATTCCCACACAGAATCGTGAAAAACATTATTCTCACACAGGATCGTGAAAAACACGATTCTCACTCAAGATCGTGAAAAACAGGATTCTCTCACAGAATCGTGAAAAACACGATTCTCACTCAGGATCGTGGAAAACACGATTCCCACACAGATCGTGAAAAACACGATTTTCACTCATCAAAATCGTGAAAAACATGATTCTCACTCAGAATCATAAAAAACACGATTCTCACTCAGAATCGTGAAAAACACAATTCTCACTCAGTATCGTGAAAAACATGATTCCCACACAGAATGTGAAAAATACAAATTATAGTTGACTAAATAAACTCTTTACATTCTGCTCCAATCAATTACAAATTTCAACTCTTGAAGAAATCTAATACAACTAAGTGAATGATTTTGAGATCTGGTAATAAGCTGCCTATACCTGATACACAAGAGTTAAAAGGGAAAGAGATAGAGTCAGGAGAACTACAAGAAAGGGATTTAGGACAAACAATTAAGGTGGAAAATTTAAATGAGACAAATGAAACATTAGAAAGTAGTGACTTTAGAAATATCTTCAAGTATATGTATACAAATAGGTTTGGCGCCTATGTGTATCAAGATGGTATGCATAGGTTTCTCATTAGGATATAGAAAGGGATGTGTATACATATTTTCACAAGATCCTGAAAATTCTAATGACTTAGGACAATGTGCAGACAAGAGACCTTGGAGCAAGACCTAGGGCAAACAGACTTGCCAAGACAAAATGAAAATCATACTTCTACTGAACAACAAAAAGAGAGGAGATTACTGTTGGAGTTAGACGTCTGCGGAAGCACGCGAACAGCACAAGGAAGAAGAAGAAGCTTGGAGCACAACACACGATATTGAATGTATTACTAGAGAATGTACAAAGAAAAGTAGCCCATTAGGGCAATAGGCGTATATACAAGCCGGGGGAAAAAAACCTCCTAAAGAGGGAAAAAAGTGCCCCGACGGTCCTAGAGTGTTCACACACATCACTACCTAAA
Organism: Ceratopteris richardii; assembly: GCA_020310875.1. NCBI lineage: Eukaryota > Viridiplantae > Streptophyta > Polypodiopsida > Polypodiales > Pteridaceae > Ceratopteris > Ceratopteris richardii. The sequence goes on from CM035436.1 coordinate 89,774,230, forward strand.
TATATCAACAAATCCCCCCTGGGAGTGATGCAGTGAATAGGTAGCTGGCACTCATGTATAAGGAAGTGCCAAGCTATGTGGAAATCACTCCACAAAAGGAAGTAAGCCCAAAGCTTTGTGGAAAGCTTCAAACTTCTCCCCATACCAGAGCCTTCGTGAAAAGATCTGCAATGTTCTCTTGCATGGGCACATATGCCAAGTTGATCTCCCCAACAGAGAACCTCTCCCTAACATAATGATAATGCACCTCAATGTGCTTAGTGCGAGCATGGAAAATAGGGTTCCTCGCAACTGCCAATGCGCTCTGACTGTCAGTGAAGATGGTGGTGGCAGAAGACTGACCAACACCCAAACCAGCCATAAGGCATCTGAGCCACACACACTCAACAGTAGCTGTGAAAGCTTCCCTATACTCAGCCTCGCAACTGGAAGTGGCCACAGTAGGCTGCTTCTTGCTCAACCAAGATATACATGAGCTACCAAGCATGAAGCAAAAGCCACTAGTCGACACACAAAGTGTCATAGCAACTAGCCCAATCAGAGTAAAAAAAAGCATGCAAATCTGGCGATAGTGATCCCCCCTTGGGATAAAACAACCCAAGTAGCTGAGTACCACTCAAGTAGTGAAAGATGCACTTAACCGCCTGCCAATGCTTGACTCCTGGGCAATGCATAAACCTGCTCATCTGTGAGACAACAAACTGAATATCTGGCCGAGTAATGCATAAGTAAATCAAACATCCAACAGCCTGCTTATAGAGAACAACATCAAATGCATCTCCAGCATCATGAAGACTCAATCGTAAACCTGCCTCCATAGGAGTGGCAATAGGCTTACAGTCTTCAAGGCCAAAACGCTGCAATAATGTGTCAATATATTTCGTTTGACACAAAGCCATTCTTGCATAAACTGAATGCCCAAATAGTGATGCAAATGCCCCAAATCAGACATCTCAAATGAGGCATGCAAATCAGCCTTAAAATCAGCAATATGCTTCTCAATAGGACCAGTGAGCAGCATGTCATCAACATAGACAACAACGATCAGAAGAACATCATTACCACGCTTAACATATAAGGTGCTTTCAGTTGGACTGTTCTCAAAACCATGTGCAATCAGATAGGCATGTATCTTTTCATACCAAGCACGTGGTGCTTGCTTTAAACCTTATAATGCCTTCTTTAACCTGCACACCTGGTTTTCATGCCCTTTCTGCACAAAGCCATGGGGCTAAAAAACATACACTTCTTCATGCAAGTCACCATTCAGAAATGCAGTCTTACTGTCCAACTGATGTACATTCCAACCAGGATGGGCTTCAAGTGCACAAATGCTCCGAACAGTAGTCATACGGCATGTAGGTGCAAAGGTCTCATCAAAATCAATGCCTCTTTCCTGCGCATAACCCTTTGCAAAAAGCCTAGCCTTATACCTGTCAACTGTACCATCAGGTTTACACTTCAGCTTGTATACCCACTTAGTGCCAATGGCCTTCTTGTCAGGAGGCAAGTCACATAAAGACCAAGTACCATTCTTCATTATTGCATCATATTTACATTGCATAGCAGCCATCCAATTTTCTGAATTTTGTGCTTCACCAAACGAAACAGGCTCATTCTCATCACAGAGACTAGATGCAGCCATAGCATAGCAATCTGATGCAAAAGAGGCACTATGAGAGCCTGATCGAGTACGATATGACAGAGGTGCATCTAATTTGTTGTCACGCATGGTCTGCACCAGCCATTTTGGCATAGTTCTTGCCTGCTCAATATCAGCTCTCTCATCAATAAGTGCATCATGTACATCTCCATCAGAAATGGAATTATCTGCATCATCACATGAAACCTGCAAAGGCTGAGAAGTTGCCTCATTAGGACCAGCACTAGACTGTCCACTTGTAAAAAGAGGCAGCAAAGTATCATACATGTCTTTGGAGCTAACAGATGTCTCCTTAGTACATGAAAGCAATAGCTGAATAGCATCTTCCACAAAAACAACATCATGGCTAACCAAAATGCATTTAGTCTGTGGATGATACAGACGATAGCCTTTACTTTTAGAACTGTACCCAACAAAAATACATTTTACTGCTTTATCATCCAATTTTCTGCGATATTGTTCAGGCACTAATGCATATGCCAAACAACCAAAACCACACAGATGAGCAACAGATGGCTTGTGGTCATGCCAAGCCTCATATGGAGTGATAGACTGTAGCGCTTTAGTGGGACACCTGTTCAGTACATATGTTGCACACATGATAGCCTCAAGCTAGAAACTTTGTGGTAAAGCCTGACTCTTAACCATACACTTCGCCATTTCCATGAGTGACTTGTTCTTTCGTTCAACAACTCCATTCTGTTGAGGTGTATACGGCACTGTACACTAGTGTTTTATCCCACGCTCAGCCAGAAATGCATTAAAATTAGAAGACATATATTCCCCCCCTCGATCTGAATGGAGGGTGCCCATTTTACATGCTGACAGATTTTCAGCCAAAACCAGAAACTGATTGAAGCACATGAACACTTCGGACTTTTCCTTCAATGGATATACCCATGCATGCCTGGAAAAATCATCGATGAAAGTCACGAAGTAAAGATAATTCCCAAAAGAAGGTGTCTGCATAAGACCACAGACATCACTATGTACAAGCTGCAATTTCTGAGTAGCCCGAACTGAACCATCTTTTGGAAAGTACGAATGCTGCATTTTGCCCAAAATACAACCTTCACAAACATGTTTTCCACGTGCCTCAAGTTTGGGCAAGGAGGACACCATTTTAGATTTCTACAGGCATAGCAAACTAGCAAAATTCAGATGACCAAAGCGTGCATGCCAAAGCTTTGCATCTCACATAGCCTGAGAATCATTTACTGCACATGCCAAATCATTGACAGATCTTTCATAGTCTATGAGCTTATATAGCCCACGACATAAAATGCCAAAAGCAATAATCACATCGCCATTTGACAGATCATCAACTGTACACCTGTCATCAACAAATTTCACAACCAAGCCAATCTTGGCTAATGCAGAAACTAATAACATGTTCTTCTTGATCCCTGGCATAAATAAAGCATTTGACAAAGTGAAAGAACTACCATCAGCAGTAGTCAAAATGATCTTACCAACTCCCATAACAGGATAAGAGGAGTTGTTGGCGCATGTAACAGTATTCCCTGTAGGGGCAGGCTAGAGTGAAGAGAAGAAACTACGCTGCGAGGTAATATGTTTGGTCGCCCCACTGTCAAAGTACCAAACATCTGAGTCTACTGCAAACATGCACTGCTCATGAGAAGATGGGTCAAAACTGCAAACAGTAGTAAACGCCCATTCTTCTTCCTACAGAAGATTAGCAGACTCTGTTTTTGGTGTAGAGGCTTCTGCAACAACCATTCAAGCCTCTTTCTTCTTTGCCTCTTTTGCAGCCAGTTTTGGACAGTTCTTTATATATGATCATTCCCTTTGTCTTGGTTCTTCGAATCTATAGCATTTGCAGATTTCTGCTTACTAGTATAAGAGCTCCATTTTCCTTTGCCCTTCTGACTAGCCAAGAAAGCTTGATTTGCAACACGCATAATGGACTTGTTCTGCCTAGACTGATCTTCCTACAACAGAACAGAGACTAACTCCTCAAATGACAAGGCATTTGGATTGCCTTTCATCATCAACTGAAGAGTAGAAGCAAAACTCTGATATGAATCAGGAAGACCATTCAGAACGATCTGCACAAGTGAGCTATCTGGTATAACCTCATCAGCAGAAATCAACTGTTCCTTCAAGTCTTTGATCTTTGTTAGGAAACTGTCCATAGAATCACCTTCATTCATCTGCTCACTCTCCAACTGTTTTCGGAGGTAAGTAACACGAGCCTCATTCCTAGCTTGGTACAATGTGGTAAGTGTATCCCAAGCATCCTTAGCTGTTCTGCAAGAGCGAATATGAGGAATAATGGCACGTTTGATAGATAAAAGCTATCAATGCATGTGCCTGGGCATCTCTGCCATCCCAACAAATCTACTCTGCAGTAGGTGCAGTAAAAACTACAACACGAACAGGAATATGCAGAATACCATCATCTTCGACACCTTCTGCATCAGCTTCAATACCTGCAGTTGTAATAGTTGTAGGTGTGATATGACGTTTTTCGACACCCTGCACAATGTTCCACAGTCCTTTTGCAACCAACACATGTCGCATCATATAAGCCCATAATGGGTAGTTGGTACCATCCAACTTATCCTCAATAGCCAACATACATAATACATCACTGCTTTCAGCCATGGCCGGTGACTAAAATACCTTGATGCAAAAAATTGACTGTATCTCAAAAAGTTGAACAGAACTGCCCAAATGAATTCTGCTAAACCTGTAGCAGACTTTGAGACGCTTATATTAGCGAAAAGAAACTGGTATATGCCTTTGGCACAAAAAGATGAAATAGCCTACACAAGCGCTACGATAGTGCATTCGAAGGCCAAAACGAGCTCAGATCGCGATTTCGGCACTACAAAGTGAAGCGGTTTTGATCTCTGAAACACCCTAAGTATGCTCAGCAAATTTCTTGCGAATCTGAGACTGCAAACGGAGGAGTGTCGACGACACCCTAGATGAAGCGATGACCTGCTCTGATACCAAGTGTTGGAGTTAGACGTGTGCGGAAGCACGCGAACAGCACAAGGAAGAAGAATAAGCTTGGAGCACAACACACAATACTGAATGTATTACTAGAGAATGTACAAAGATAAGTAGCCCATTAGGGCAATAGGCGTATATACAAGCCGGGGGAAAAAGACCTCCTAAAGAGGGAAAAAAGTGCCCCGACGGTCCTAGAGTGTTCACACACATCACTACCTAAATATATCAACAATTAAACACTTCTCCAAATCCTTTTGAAAGGGAAGTAGAGGGAATACCTGATTTTCCCATTAGAAGGAGACAACAATGGCAAAACCATGGAAGAATGCTTAAGCCCTATCAAGTAGCTAAATGCATGAAGAATCAATATGAAGGGTATTCAGATCCTCATGCTCATGCTGTAGAATTCAGAAAATTGATTAGGGTAGAAGAAGTAGAGGATTACAAAGTCCAATTTGAAGCATTTGGTCTAACCCTAACTAGACCTGCATTATCTTGGTTCATTCCATTGAGAAAGGAAATGTACCCAGATATGGAATCATTCCTTGAAGCCTTTATAGGATAATTCTCCAAAACTGGAATCAAACATAGTACAACTACACCAATACATAGTTTCAAACAGCAAAAAGATAAAAATGTGAGAGAGGCTGTTAGGAGATTCAAGTAATACATTGACAGATGTCCAAAAGAGGAGGTACCTTCAATGGCAAGACAAGTGTCTTTGTTCATAGAAGGATTGAGGAGTGCACAATTAAGAACCTTGGTGTATTATAGGAGATGTCCTGATCTAGGGGCCTCTATGAAAGAGGCAATAGATTTAGAGGATAATAGAGGACAAGATTTATTAGCATTTGATCAACCAAGAACAAACAAAGACAAAATTCCACCAATGGAAGAATTAGCACAAGCCATTGCTAAAGCCCTAGAAGTTAACACCAAAACAAATTTGATTAACACCAGAATATCAACCAATAAGAAGTGCTATAATTGTGGAGAGAGCCATTTGGTTCAACAATGTACTTATCACAAACCACAACATTTGCAAGACAAGAAAACACTCAAATATTGTACCTTAGAAATAAAATGGACAAACCATACTAGAGAGGAATGTTTCTACAACAAAAAACCCATCAAAGAAAGGGAATATATGAATCAACACAATGTACAAAGAGAATCTGGATTGTCTGAACAACCTAGACCTGTATTGGGGCAACAAACACCATTACCGACAAATGTAGTACCAGTAAAATACACATTGGTAGAAGAGGAAAGCACAAGACCCAGATCATATTACAGGGAGGATTACTATTTGTGTGATGGATATCAGGAAGATTGGGAAGAATATGAACATAGAGAACCAGAACTGCAAACCTTAGACTTGGGAAATGGGAGAATTGAAATGGACACAACCACATTCATGTACATAACTAATACTTACATGTCCAATCAGAAATCCCAATTCAAAGGAGGCCAAAAGATAACCTGTTATAGATGTGGGGGGAACATTTCATTAGAGACTGTCCACAACCTCCAACATTAAGAATAGAAGGAGCCTATTGTAAGGATTGTGGCAGGGAGCATTTGATAAGAGATTGTCCAAAAAACCCTCAAAAACAACAAAACACATCTAGTAACATACCATTAAAAGCAGCTAACATAATGGAGCAAGAAGAATTAAGTGATGATGAACAAGTAACTGTAAATGTCATAAACAAGAGCTCAAGCTAAACAACAAAGCATAAAAAATGAGACACACACATAGGACAACAAGAAAAATTTAGTTACAAAAGAAAAGAAAAATAGACAAAAAGGGGGATGGGAAAAAAAGATGAGAATGGGTAAAAATCTTGAAGAGGAAACTGTAGGGAACTCAAACAATAGCCAACAACAAAATATACAGACACAAAATGAGGTAAAAAATTCAAAAAGCTTGGAAACTCTAATAGAAGCATACAAAGGTAGAATTCAAGATGGACCAAATGCTACAGATCATGTGCTGGTTTATCCAATGCCAGATATAGAGGATGAGAGAATGCAAAAGTGTAAACAAATCATACAGGAAGCACAAAACAAGTTTGAAGGGATAGACAATCATCATAAAACAATTGAAGAGTCAAATGCAACAAAAATTAGGAAACATTTAGTTCAGGAAGAAAATTCACAAATAACCTTCCAAATCAATCTAGACAAACACTATACAATTCTATATCAAGCCACAATGGAAGAGTTAGTAAAACAAAATCCTCATTTACAACATAATATGAAAAATTGGGAAACAAAGTCAAAGTGCCTAGATCCACAACCACAGGAAATGGAAGAATTGTTGTATATACCTATTGATAAGATAGGAGGATACTGTGAAGGTGAAGAAGGGAACTCAACTTTGAGAATACAATTTGGTGATAATCATGCCAAGGCTATATTAGATAATGGATCCGGAGTGGCAATCATGACTAAACAAACTTGGGAGAAACGGGGAAAGAATGAGCTGATACCTACCAAAATGAGATTACAACTTGCAGACGGACACATAGAAATACCTCTAGGAATTTGGGAAAAGGTGATTGTGGAAATATGTGGAATAGAGATAGAGCATACTTTTGCCATAGTTGAATTTCCACAACCTACCTCATATGAAATTATCCTAGGAAGACCATTTATGAGACAAATGCAAATTGTGCAAGATTGGGGTAGAGATTGCCTATATCTTCAAAGTAAAGGAAGGGTAAGTAGAGTAAATTTAAGAAATGGGCAGTATTGTGATATGTCCCCTCAGGAATGGTTCAAAGTTCATCAAAATCAAGAATTAAGTGAAGAATTTGGAAGTGAAGATCAGAATGAGAAAGAATCATCAATTTGGAAGTGTAATGTGATAAGGAATCATATACATAAAAGAAGGTTGCTAAGAAAAGAGGATTGCCAAGGAGAAACGAAGTCACAAGATGAAAGTTACATTCCACAAAAATTTGAAGATGAAGAATTTGAGCCTTATGGATGGAATCAGATTTCGACTACAATGGATTTGGCCAATGATGAATATGTGGGAGTCAAATTTCAAAGTGAAGAGGGATATGATATTTTTCATATAGGAATACAAATGATAAAGGTGTCAAAAGCAAAGGAGAATTTGAAGGAAGAGATAATGTTAAATACTAGAAAAATACAATTTCTAGAAGAAGTGGAGGCTAGAGATGCTATAAAAGACAAAATCTCAAGAACTCATAGAAAATGTATACACAAAGAAATGGAGAAAAAACAAAAATTTGAAATAAATAAAAAGATTAAGGAAGGGGACCAACAATTTGATGTACCTTCAAACTTCAAGACCTATGAAGTGGAAGACATATTACTTTTAAAAATGAAAACAAAAAAGGGATAAGAAAAAGGGGGAGTCTTATGACAATGAAGAACAGACTAAGAAGGTGGTGATTACTCAAGAAGAGGGGGAAGATAGGCGCATTGTCATCGCTGATGACATGACAAATCAAGAAGAGGAAGCATTGATAAATTTGGCTAAAACTTATAGGGATGTGTTTGCTTACAGTTATAAGGATTTGAAAGGAATTGATCCTAAAATTTGTGAACATAAGATTCCTATTACTCCTGATGTGAAACCTAGCAAACAAAGACACTATACATTTAATGAAAAATACTCTGCTAAAATAAAGGAGGAGATTGACAAATTACTGGCTGCCAAATTCATCTATGAAATTGAGTACAAAGAGTGGATATCTCCTATAGTTGTGGTACCTAAAAAGAATGGGAAACTTAGGGTATGTATTAATTTGAAAAAAGTTAATGCAGCAACTATAAGAGATAGCTGTCCATTACCAATAACAAACCATCTATTAGAAAGGGTTGCAGGCAAGGAGGTCTATAGTTTTTTGGATGGTTTTTCAGGATATAATCACGTGCCTATAGCTTTGAAAGACCAACATAAAACTACCTTTTCCACAGATTGGGGAATATATGCATTCAGGGTTATGCCTTTTGGTTTAACCAATGCTCCAACAACCTTTCAAAGGTTGATGTGCCACATATTCAAAGAATTTCTTAGAAACATAATGGAAATTTATGTTGATGATCTTTGTACTTTTTCATTAAAAAGACAAGATCATTTGAAAGATCTGGAGAATATATTCAAGAAATGTAGAACTTACAGAGTATGTTTAAATCCTGAGAAATGTGTGTTATTTGTGAGGCAAGGGAGAATGTTAGGTCACATAGTTTCTAGAAATGGAATTTCAACTAATGAGAGGAAAATTAAGGCCATACTGGATCTACCAAAACTGACAAATGTAAAAGGACTTCAAAATTTTATGGGACACTGTGGATATTATAGAAAATTTGTACACAAGTTTGCAGATATTGCAAAACCTCTATATGCATTAATTACAAAATTTGAATGGACCAGAGAATGTGACCAAGCTTTTGAGATTTTAAAAACTTATCTAGTGACAGCACCTATTCTAAAAACCCCATAGTGGAATCAAATTTTTCATGTTCATGTTGATGCTTCAAATTTTGCTTTAGGATGTGTTTTGGCACAACCAATAGAAGGAAGCAAATTAGACTTTCCAATTGCTTATGCTAGTAGGCAATTGAATTTAGCTGAAAGAAACTATACAACCACTGAAAGGGAAGGATTGGGAATGATATTTGTTGTAAAGAAGTACAGACATTATCTTTTAGCCAACAAGTTTAAATTCTTTGTGGATCACCAAGCCTTACTTTACTTGGTGAACAAACCATGTCACACGGGTAGGATAGTCAGATGGTTCCTATTATTAATGGAATTTGAGTTTGAGGTAGTGGTCAGACAAGGGAAAAGTCATTTAAGAGCAGATCATTTGTCCAGGATACAAACCAGAGAGCCAAACTCACCTTTAGATGATGAATTACCAGATGCATATCTGTTCAAAATAGAAAGTATTCCTGATTGGACAATGACTTTGGTGCCTTTGTTAACCATGGGGCCTTGTAGAACACGTGAAAACAACACACATTTGGTATTACAAAGTAGGAACTTTGTATTACTAGCTGGGCACTTGTATCACATAAATCATATTGGTATACTAGAATATTGTACTCCATGTACTCATGCTTCCATGGTGGTCACTTTAAACAATCTCAATAGAATGGGTGTACATTGGCCTACAAAGATTCAAGATGTGGAGAAATATGTTTCCAATTGTCTTAAATGCCAATCTTTGCATAATTCAAAAATTACAGCTTTGTACTGGTTTCAGAAAAATCCAGATTGGAGTACACACATAATTGAGGAGTTAAGAAGAAATAAACCACTAGAGCCAGTAAAAGTTAGTGTAGACTGTAGAAATTTACAGACAATATCTGAGGAGTATCAATTGATAGGAGACCAATTGTACAAGAAAAGAATGGATGGATATCTAAGAATATGTGTTCCTGAAGGTAAGTATATGGAAATGTTAGAGATGGCACATTCAGGAGTAGTAGGAGGACATTTTTCAAGTGAAAGGAATGGGAAACTCATTTTATATTCTGGTTTTTGGTGGCCAACTCTCTTTCCTGATGCAAGAACATATGTGAAAAGATGTGACATTTGTCAAAAGAGTAAATGAACCTAGTAAAAGAGATGATATGCCATTAGTGCCACTTATTTCAGCAAGAGCATTTAGCAAATGGGGATTGGATTTCATTGGACCTATCCATCCTCCTGCAAAACATTCTCATACTGAATATATAATTGTAGCCACAGATTACCTGACCAAATGGGCAGAGGCTAAGGCTACAAAAAGAAATGATGCTCAAACCACTGCACGATTTCTTTATGAGAATATTATTATTAGATTTGGTTTACCAATTGAATTGGTAAGTGATAGGGGGACTCACTTTATAAACCAAGTAATTGAAAATATAACTGAGTATTTCATGATTAATAATAGAAAGTCAGCTCCTTATCATCCACAAGCAAATGGATTAAGCACTAATAAAGTGCTTTGCACTGTTTTGTCAAAATTGGTAAATACAAATAGGAATGATTGGGATTTACAACTTAATCATGTCTTGTGGGCATATAGAGTGGCATACAAAATTGCTATTGGTACAACCCCATTTAATTTGGTATACGGACAAAATGCAGTATCGCCTTTAGAATTTCTCATACCAACATTGAAGGTGGGGAATCAATCCAAGTGGAATGGACATGAATTATCTAAAAGGGTGGTGGAATTGGAAAAACTTGGAGCTTCCAGACTTCAAGCAATTATGAGCATATATGCAGATAAAAGAAGACAAAAAGCATATCATGATGTTCATATTAAAGAAAAGGATTTGCAAGTGGGGGATCTAGTTTTGTCATATACCTTGAAAGAACATCAGAAAAAATTTCAGAAGAAGGTACATGGACCTTACATTATCAACCAAATCAGTAACAGTGGAGCTGTCCAATTAGCTAATATAGATGGAGAAATCATGCCTAATTTCATAAGTGGATGTAGAATAAAAAGGTATGATTTTCCATTAACTACTCTTGAATGGAGAAGAATACATCAAGCTCAAAATAGGAAAAAAGAAGAGGAAAAAATAAGATATGAAGCTCAACAAGAAGCAAAAGAAAGAATTAAGAAATCTAAAGAGATTAGAGAAGTACTCATATGTGAAACACCTTCAGGGGTGGTGAGGGAGCATTTACCTGTCATAACAATGAGTTTTTATAATGAGCAAATCAAGGTTTTGTTAGATTCAGGTGCACAAGTTAATTTGATAATATCAAGATTGTTGGATAAATTAAAAGTCAAGAGGAATAAGACCAAAACATTTATCAAAACATTAGATGGTCAGATAGTACAAAGTTTGTCTTCACTATCTATTGAAGTTAAGTTCAATGAAGAAAATATGAAAATAGACTGTGAAGAATGGCCTGATCATATGATGACTGAGAAAATGATTTTAGGACAACCATGGCTGAGGCAAGGTAAAGTCATTTTGGATTCTGAAAAGATGAAGCTTAAATTGAAAGTAAATGACAAAAGGTTTTTAATATTTTTGTTGAGTAATGAAGAACATGGAATTCAACAGGAAATCTATGACTTGGAATTGGAAAGATTTACCTTTCCAATAGAAGATACAAAGGAATCACAGAAAAAACTTCTCCATGACCAAATCCAATTCAGAGAAAAACAGAAGGAAATTGAAGAAACAAAATCTTTTGTAAAAATAGTTGAAAGATGGAAAGTAAGAAATAATCAAAAAAATCTAGACATTAAGACGAAATGGATGTGGAGACCAAAGACATCCAAGTACTGTTCATCAAAAGAAGACTGTTTTACCCCAAAGCCAGAATCATCAGGAATCAAGTATTTCTGGGTGAAAAAATCAGATCTATTTCAATGGACAGAAAATAAGGACAAATATACTAAAACACTTCAAAAGCATGAAGAGCCACAGACGAAGGAAAGGGCAATATCATCATCAGATACACACTTGGGATTCTTACTTAAGAACTCAGAATTTCATCAGAATGGATTCATGGAATTCTTGAAATTATTTCCATGTACTTTACCTCATTCTTTTTCTAGGAAAAAAGAATAGGAGGGGAAGAGAAAAAAAATTATTATTAAAAAGAGAAAGGGTATCGATTATTTTTTTATATGACAAAGATTTTTTTTTATATATAATTTATAAAGCACCAGGAAGATATAGGTTACAATATGGGAAGAGCTATGGAGTTACTATTCAATTATTTTTTCTTTGACATTTTTTCTTTTCTTTTTATATATACTTGATTCTCTTAATTCCATTCATTATTTTCTTTTTCATCAAAGCATTAGATATCTTGCTACACATGTGATGATCACTTTAATTGTGTTACACTTGTGATGTAATAAGAAAAATATTATTTATTTTCTCAAATTTATTTTTTCTCAAGAAAAAATGTTTTCTTTTTTATATCTCCTGTAACTTATGTGGTGGGAGTTTTTTGTGTGATGTGTTATATTTTCTCTAGGATGGTGAATACAAAAGAACTACCTATTCATGACTTCAAAGCTGATTCTGTAACATTGTCAAAAGGACATTGGTTTTTAGACAGTGAAACAATGATGGAAGATGTGGAATTAGAATCTAATGAAGAACAGGATCTTCCAGAAGCTGGACGGATAGCCAAAGAGCTAAGGGAAACAATCAATATCATTGGTCAGCATATCTTTATAGTGGGGGTTGGAGGCTACAAATATACTATGTTATGCCAAGAGTTCTATAAGTTCCAAAGAGTAGCTGATAATTACAAAAGATGGAAGGAAGTAGGACTACATAAACTGCTGGATGAACCTCTCTTTTTTATAGACTTTGAGAGAGTATCACAAGTCATGTGTAGTCTATTTGAATTGGGCAAGGGAAATGATGCATACTTTAGGTGTTCAGTTAAGGATAAGGAGAACAAAGAAGTACATATCACCATTAAAGCAGAACACATCAGGGCAGCTCTTCCATTTTATCATATGGGAACAAAATTAGATGGAATCTTCCTCAAGAAGAATGCAACAACATATGCTCGGTATTCAAAGTTCGTGGACTCCAAAGGAAAAGAGAATGAAGAATTTGCCACCAGGATGTTTCTTCAATACTTATGTTTTCCAAAATTGCCAAGATAAACAATGCCGCATAAACCAGTTACATTGATTATGTTCAACAATAATGATAGGACTAAACCATTTGGAGTAATGGATGTAACTCCCTACATTCATGATCAATTAAAGGAAGCAGCAAAACATTGGAAGCAGAGGAAGTTTATGAATGGAGCACAGTTCTTGACAAAAATCATATACCATATTCTAGATATGGAAGATTAGTTGAATTTGGCTCCAAAAGCTTAGTGTTTTAGGAGTTTGATGGCAGGAATTAAAAGTCCTTCAAAATTAATTTCAATTAGAGAATTAGAAGTCCAAACAAGCATGAGAGGATCAACGAGGAAAAGGAAAGTTACATTAGAAGAAATAATCCCAGTTAAGAAGAGAAGACTGGATCCCAGGAATGTAGTATTGGAACAGGAAGAAGCGACAAAAGAGGAACATGAAGCAGACCAGAAGGAAGTCCAAGCCTCAAAGGAACCCCATCCACCTCCAACAAGCAAGGAACAACTTTATTCCTACTTGAATCAAGGTAATGATAAGAGGGCAATCTATGAAGCTCAGTATCAAAAGATGTTGGAAAATTATTCATGTAAAGCAACCGATTGTATACAAGAGGAGATGGAACATTATGACGAGTTACATGAACAGATGATGGCTGCACAAAGTGAAGAAGTACTTGTCAGGAAAGAAGTGGAGTTATTGGATTATTTCAAAGAATTGCAAGGACCTCCAGAGACCAGAACTACAGTGGTGGTGAAAAGGAAAGTCCAGAAAAAGTCTGCTAAAAAAAAGAAGCCAACCAAGAAGGATAAGGGTAAGGCAATTGAATAGGAACAGGTTGAAGAGTCAGTAAAAATATCATCAGTAGAAAAGAATAAAAAAAAATCAATTGAAATAGAAGAACAAAGTGGGGACAAAAAAGGAGTAGCTTCTTCTTCAAAACTCTCATCTGATTCAGAGAGTGATATTGAGAATTTCCTTTTGAAGAGTTTAAACCTCTAAGTACCTAGTACACCAGTTATAATAGTACAAGCATCAGAAAAAAATGAAACACTAGAAGAATTGAGCCAAAGGTCAAAAGGGATACAAATCTGTGAAGAGTCAACAAAACAAATTAGTCCTGGGGAAGAAAAAAGGAGATTGAAAGGTAAAGGAGCAATGTTGGAAGAAGTGGATGAATCAAGAAAAGAACTCAGTAGTGGACTAGTGGACACAGGATTCAAAGCCATCTGAACAAAACCTTCACAACAACCTCATTATCAACCATATGAGGAAAATCAAGAATTGGAAAGAAGAGTAAAGTTATACAGCCAGTTGCATGGTCAAGGGGATAAAGGCAAAGTTGAAGAAAAGGTTGAAGTGCTAGAGAAGACAAACTTCAAGGAGTACAATGAGGGTAATACAGAAATAGAAGTAAATCAGAGAATAGAGGAGGTACTCTTTGATCTAGGTCATAATGAAGAGCCCACACATATAGGTAATCAAGAAAGGGAAGTAGAAACAAATTTTATGGATATAGATGAACAGGAGATGGAAGTAAAAGAGCAACAACTGAATGATCAAATAGGGAATCAAGTGGAGAATGAATCAACATTGATATAGGAAAATGAAGTACAAAAAGAGGAATTACAAGTTATTCAACAGAAACAAAAGGAAATTGATGTAAAGGAGGCAGAAATCATGGAAGAAGAAACAGTCAATGAGAAAGAAGAGAATCAGGTAACAGATTATGAGGAAGAGGTTGCAGAAAAAGCTGAATTTAAGGAGGAAAAACAAATAGAAGTAAAGCAAATAGAATTGGAAACTGGTCTTGAAAGGATACCTAAGGACATCAGATCTGCTTGTAAAATCATCATGAGCAACATAGAGCAATTTAGACCTTCCAGCAGAAATATGATCATATCAGGGATGGTTGCTGAGTCAGAATTTGTAAAAGGTAGTAGACTTATTACTGAGCAAAAAAAAGAAAAGGAGCAGCTAGAGGACCAGATAAGAGTTGTACACGAAAAGAATGAAATCCTGATCAAAAGATTATTTTTCACTAGAAGAACAGGAGGTTCAAAACCAGAACAAAATTCAATTTCTCGAGAACAAATGTACTAAGCGATTGGACCATAGCAATAAAATAGAAATGGAATTGAAGAAATTGGAAGGAAGGTTTAGAACACTCCAGAGCTCATATGAGATAATGGTCAAAGCTAATGAGGACATAAACAAATTATTAATGGAGGAAGGACAACTGAAAGGAGAGAGTCAGATTGTACAAATAACTCACGAAGAGAGAGAAAAGTTGAGTAAGGAAATTCAGAGGTTACAGGAAGAACTGAAAGAAGTCAAGGAAATGGAAAAACAAGCTAGTGTGCAGGTTGCTAATGCAATGAGAGGATATAACAAATTACATTTGGATATAGAAAAAGAAAGGAGTGAATGGAGATCAGAATGAAAATTGCTAGTATCTTAGAATCAGGAGTTAATGGTGGTAGTTAAAAAGTTACAGAAAGATTTGGAATTTCAACAAGGGAAAGTTGAAGAACAAGCATTGACCATACAAGTAAAGGAACATGAAGGAGGAGAAGATAATAGACTTCAAAATTTTAGTGAGCAAGAAGACAAAACTGCTGAAGAATATTCAGATGAATTTGTTCAAATGCTTCTGACGAACAGGGAATCAAGGATGAAGTTCATAAGAAAGATGCATGATGAGTATGAAGATCAGATTGTAAATTTTGCTCTAAAGAATGGAGTAAATCAAGATCAACATCATTGTTGAGCTGATGGTTTAGGAATACCATTTTGTATGATTTTGGAAACTGTCAAGAATTATCAGATTGCAAGAGTAGGACTACCATCAAATAAATATTTGGAGTATGAAGAAGATATCAATGTCACCAAAGAGTTATTTGAAAAAGCTAACCCTAAATGGAGGAATAGATGGTTGGATGCCAATAAGGAATGCAGGAAGATCTGGAAAGAGGCACCATTGCAATTAAAGATAAATCCAGCCTATTGTCCAGTAGCCAGAAGAAGAGAGTGGCCAGTATTTTGGGAAAGAAGAAATGAAGGGCAACTTCCAACAAAATGGTGGAATTTTCCAAAGATTGCAGGACCAAAAGGGGCCAACCAAGAAGTACATGATTGATACAGGAGAATCTATCATCTCCACATACAAAGATGTAAATGATCCAGCTTGTATTCTATTAGTGAGAATAATGCGACTTGTGGTGGGATGCATAGAAACATTCACAGATACAAAAGTACGGACTCTTAATTATATTGGATTTAATTCACCTACATATGCTCTACTTTTTGATCTAAGCAAAACCCCAGACAGAATCTGCTTAATGGCATACTACAGTAGAATTGTATTTTTGGGAATTCATTATCTTCAAATCTTTGAAGATGCTTTTGACTATGGATTTTTTGAAAGGGAATCTGAAATTTTTGGAAATCTATCAGTAGTTACTAAGTCAAGACTTACTGCATATGAAGTTGCTTATACAAAATATTTAAAGAAAGATGTGATAGACAGACCAGAGGCAGCAGTCCAATGGAGAAAAGCCTTGTTTGAAATGGTGAATAATTTGAATGTTATACAGAGAAAAAGCCATGATTTGTTATCTCAGGTTTATCAAAGGAAGAAGAAATAAATGAAGCTCTCATTACTCTTCTGTCAGAATATTTTTTGTCAGGAGCCAAAAAGTCTAGGAGGGGAAGAATGTTAGAGGAAGCATATTTTGAGGGAAATTATTTGTAATTTGACAATTTTTTTAGATATATTTATCCGAATGATGTAAAAATTGGGAAGAGTCTTCCTCATGTAAAGTAGGATCATATGTATTTTTCTTAGAATTTTTGGAAGCTCTTTGATAGCATATTTTTAGAATAGAAGGCAAAGAGGATCAAATTTCAAGTGTGAAAAGGGACACTTGAAAAAGTATAAAAGATAATTTCTTCTATTTTGAAGAGGTTGGTTGTATTATTTCCATGCTATCCAAGTAATGCGAAGAGCTTCTCTGTAGAAAATCATGTTTCTACTTTTCATGATCATCTTCTTGCGTTGTTGAGTCTTCTCATTGTGTAATCCATGGAATTTGTGAATCTTCTTCTGTATTTCTGAGTGAAGTGCATGAAGATAGGTTAGTGTTAGTAGATTGAGCAAGACATTATAGAAGATTAATGGTGGAATTGAAATTTCTCAGTTTTTACAGAATCGCGATTGTCTCATCTGTATGATACATGTACTGTTTTGGAAATTTGACTTCATATTTCTATTCTACTAGAAAAATGGCACATTGTAGGCACAAAGATCATTGAAAATGCTGTTGTATAACTCAAGATAATCAAAACCCTAGTTTATTTCCTTTCTTCTTTACAAATCTCTAAGAAAACAACTATGTCATTCCTTATTCTTGGATTCCATTAACTAGAAGGGGCTGTGGTCTTTGCATACTTCCCAGATTGACAATTTAAAGATGTATAGTTGATCTTTTGTGCTATAATGATTGGAGAGAACAACTCCAAAGGTTAACAACAAACAGAGGGCTTCCAAAATTGGTTGCACACCTCTCTTTTTAGATCTTCCCGAGGGTACACCTCTAATCCCATTCCATAATGATGAGGAACACCCGATCGCTTATCCCAACAAAGCTTGTTTCCAATTGATTTGTCCTTGTAGTAGCATGATTTTTTCAAGGGTCCGCTAGACCAACTTTGACTTTGGGCATGAGAAAAAGAGGTGTCGCAAGCCCTCATTTCCAGGTAGGCACCGTTTGCACCATGGGGGGTGGGCTGTAAATATTGTTAGCCTTTACATTGGTCCAAATTCCTCCGTAGAGAATTTGCCACATAAGCATTGACTTCTTTATTTCAAATGAGGGGATGCCAAATGGATTGGAACTTAAAATCCCATCACAAGCTCAACCAATTAAGGCACCACTTACTATTAAGCGTGACATGGAAGTCTTGAATCTTCTTGAATCTTGGAATTTTATCAAGGCTATTGCCATTGTGCCATGTAAGTCCTTCATGGCAAGGAGGGTCCTGACCAATGAGGAGACGAGTCTTCAAATGATCCCAAGCGGAGGTTCTACTTTGCAATAGGATCCATTCTTCATAGTTCAATCTAATCCACTGGCAAGTATCTTGGTTCGAAAGGTGTTTCCACAAACGGAAACCTTTGTTCCATAGCTTCCTAGCTTTTTGAAGGTTCCAAGACTCCACACCTCTAATGTGTTGGTGCAAGTCAAGCCTTCACATTTGGCTTGGACATCTACTTTGAAGACTCTACATGAAGCAAAGACCATAGGAACTTATGCCTATGATTTCTTACCATTTTATCTCTTGTAAAAGTCTTAGTGACTTGGCATATTGTGTAATCACACCTAATTGATTGGAAGTCGTGGAAAAAGGTTGTTGATTGATTTGAGAGAATATCTCAATCAATTTTTAGGTGAAAGATTCTAGGAGATTGATTTGAATTCAAACTCAAATCATCACTCAATACCTATAAACACTACAAGGAAAATGTCGCGGGTGTTCTTCACTCATCCCGTGGCATTTCTGTATCAATTATTGAGTGTGTGAGGTCTAATCCATAGCCTACACCTCTGAGTACCATTGAGCTATGTTTATCATGCCAATGGGAATGTACATTCATATGATCTAATACAAATACTTACATTCATCTACTCTGTGATTCTCTGAGTATACACTCCAAGTCTGTCAACTTCAACAAGGCATATCTCGGGATATACTCAACCAAATCAAGTGATTCAAGGCTTGTTGGAACCAACTCAAAGCATTCTACAAGACTACAAAGTTTAAAGTTTGGTTCAACCATTTTCGAGAAATCGTCTTCGAAGCAGTCTCTAGTATTTGTCTGCACATCTCCTAAAAAGTTGGGAGTGACCATAAACTTGCTAAAGTGATTTCTCTGTGCATAGTTTATCAATTTGAATGATTCCACTTGCAAATGGTAGCTTGTTAAGCTAATTTAATATGTCCAGAAGGAATTTGATCAATTGTAAGTGAGCTGGTCATACTGAGTGAAAGACTGAGCAGGTGTCAATACCAAAATAGCAAGTTTTCTTGGATTTGTGAAGTGCAAAGTTATCTGTTTTGATTTGATCATTACACATATCATTTGTAAAGTACATATATGCTTTCTTGGTATCATTTGGAAGCTAATCAAGTGTACTAAGCATTCCTAGAGTCAAAGAGGGCTGGTGTGAAGCATGTTTAGCAGCACCTACTCAATCTCTGAGTGCATCCAACCATCCTCTCCCAACAGTGGTATCAGATCAAATAAGGTAACATGGGAGATGGTTTTCCTTCATTCATTGACAAATTGGACAGGAACAATTACCAAGCTTGGTCTCTAAGGATGAAGAAAGTATTGGAGAGGAGATTGAAGAGGAACAAATAGTAAGGCAGGTAATCAATGGACTAAAAGCTGATGACAAATGGGAGAGCTTTACCACAGCAATGGACCTATAGATGGACATACATGCTCCTGATCTAACAACTCTGATTGGTCAACTCTTCACACATGAAGCAAAGCTTACAAGGAATGGAGAGCAATCAAAAGGTAACAACCCCTCTGCTTTATACACTGATAAGAAGATTAAGGATAAAGGTAAAGGGAAGAAGCAAGAAGAAGAAGGCTCTACCTCCCAAGCTAACTATGCAGGGAGAGGTAGATCTTCAAGAGGTAGAGGCAGAGGAGGTAAGTCAGGTAGGGGGAGATCCTACAACTCATCACCATGCAACATTTGTGGATTGTCTAATCATACTACAGATGAGTGCTACAGAAACTATAAAAATCAGAGAGGAAGAGGCTATCAAAGAGGTGGATACTCTCAACGTAGAGGCAGATTCAACCAACACCAAGGCTACAATGGATACAACAATCAGTACAACAATAATTACAACCACAACCACAATAGTAACTACCAAGGTGGATTCAGAAATAGAAGGGATTACAACAATTACACAGAGGAGCAAGATGACTCCCTATTGATCATGAATATGACCTCTAAGGCAGGTACAAATGATGATCATTTATTTTATATTGATTCAGGGTGTTCTAACCATGTAGCTGGCAATGTGGCACTACTCTCTGATCTTGAGGAACCCAAGGGCAAACATCAAGTACAGACAGGTGATGATACTAAACATTCTGTTGTAAAGATTGGTAATGTAAAGACTAGTGATGGTAATCAGAACTTATTGAGCAGAGTACTTTATGTCCCAACAATCACCAAGAACTTAATGAGTGTTGGTCAGATTGTGGAAAAAGGTTTACAGGTCAGGTTCACTCAACATGGAGCATATGTGGAGGACCCAAGACATGGATTCAAAAGGATAGCCAAGGGAGAAAAATCAGGTAGATTATTTACTTTTGAGCTAGAAGACACCAAAAACATTGCTTTATACAATTACAAGGATCAAACACTTTCAGAATTAGAAATATGGCATAAGAGATTAGGTCACATAGGTGAAAGGACCTTAAAGCAAATGTGCAGGGATCAATGTGTGCTTGGGATACCTAATGTATCCAAGCAACACATGATTTACAAGTGTGGTGCTTGTCAATTTGGTAAGTCACACAGATTACCCTATTCAAGGAAAGGCTTTACGCATGAAGACTACCTAGACTTGGTGCACACAGATGTTTGGGGACCTAGCAAGGAACCCTCCATTTCAGGATCAAGGTATTATGTGTCCTTCATTGATAATATAGCAGATGGATTGTGTTATACTTTATGAAGCATAAGGATGAAGTGTTTAATTGTTTCAAGAGATACCTTGCACTAGTTGAAAATCAAACAGGTAGAAACTTGAAAAGACTAAGGTCAGATGGAGGAGGTGAATACTTCTCCAATGAATTTGAAGACTTCTTGCAGGAAAGAGGCATCAAGAGGGAGATAACTACAAGGTACTCACCTGAACAAAATGAAAGAAGAAATAGGCTTATTGTTGAAACAGCTAGGTCTATGCTTAATGAAAAGAAATTGCCAAATTATCTTTGGGCAGAAAGTGTATCTAATGCCACCTATCTCATTAACAGGTTGCCATCAAAGTCACTTGATGGAATGACACCTTATGAAGCTTGGCATGGTAAGAGACCATCATTGGATCATTGCAAAATCTTTGGCTGTATTGCATATGTGCATATTCCCTCACAGGTAAGGGGAAAGCTAGACCCTAAAGCTGAAAAATGTATCTTCATTGGTTATGACTTGAACCAGAAAGGGTACAGATTCTACAACCCCTCAAACAAAGGTTTCAAGGTAAGCAGAGATGTCATCTTTGATGAGAATGACTCATGGTATGAAAATGAATGCAGGAAGGTTAGTCTACCTTATGACATGGAAGAAGACTTCCCAAAGCTCACCAAGGAGGAACCAATCCAGAAAGAAGACTCAAGTTCAGATGATGATGACACAATTAACCTTGAGGAATTCAAGGCTTGGAAGTCCAAAGGGAAGATGAAAATGAAGGAGCTAGAGGATATACCAGAATCCTCAACTCAAGCTATGAGGAGATCTCAAAGAGAAAGTAAGAAGCCTATCAGATATGGGTATGACACTTCTCTTGTAACTAAGCATCGGATTTGTTGAATGAAGAACCAGGTACATATGAAGAGGCAATCACCAAACCAGAATGGAAAGGAGCTATGGATGAAGAAATAGAGGCTCTTAAGGAGAGTGACACATGGGACTTGGTACCCAAGAAGGACTCTATGAAGGTGATAGGATCCAGATGGATCTATAAACTCAAGAGGAACTCAGATGGTACAATCAACAGGTACAAAGCTAGGTTCGTAGCCAAGGGTTTTGCACAAACCCAAGGCATTGATTATGAGGAGACATTTTCTCCTGTGGCTAAGATGCCAACAATCAGAGTATTGGTGAGTGTAGCTGCATCCAAAAATTGGAACATGTACCAATTAGATGTCAAGAATGCTTTCTTGAATGGATGGATATTTGAAGAAGTCTACATGTCACAACCACCTGGCTATGAAGATTCCAAGAAGGTAAATTATGTTTGTAAATTGAAGAAGGCTCTATATGGATTGAAGCAGGCACCTAGGGCATGGAACTACAGGTTGACAACATATCTCCAAGATCAAGGGTTTACTATGAGCAAGGCAGATACATCATTGTTTATCAAAAGGAGCAATTCAGAGGTAATCTATCTCTGTGTTTATGTTGATGACATCATCATTACAGGTAATGATGTCCAAGGAATCAGAAGCATCAAAAATCAGATGATGAAGGAGTTCAAGATCAATGATCTTGGATTATTGAAATACTTTCTAGGACTTGAATTGGTTTATACTAATTCAGGTATATATATCACTCAGAAGAAGTATGTGCAGGACATGTTCAAGAAATTTGGCTTGCAGGATGCTAAAGTCTCTAGTACTCCAATGGAAGTCAACCTAAAGCTAAGTGCTCATGAAGGTGATGAAGTCCAAGACATTACAGGATACCAAAGTATGGTAGGTAGTTTGAATTATGCTACCTTAACCAGAATTGACATAGCATATGGAGTTAGTGTGCTAAGCCAATTCATGCACAAACCAAGGGTACCTCACCTAGAAGCAGCAAAGAAGATGTTGAAGTATCTAAAGGGAACTCTAAACCATGGTTTGTACTTTCCTTATACATCAGATATTGACATTAAAGTATATTCAGATGCAGATTGGGCAGGATGCAAGGATGACAGGAGGAGCACATCAGGATACATATGTTTTGCAGGTGATAAACCTATTTCTTGGTTAGCCAAGAAACAACCAACAGTGGCATTGTCATCCACTGAAGCAGAGTATAGAGGGCTAGCCAATGCCACTCAAGAAGCTATCTGGTTGAAGCTTTTGTATACAGAGTTAGGCCTATATACAAGGCCACCAATTATCTTTGGAGATAACACAAGTTCACTTCACCATGCAGCTAATCCAATATATCATGCTAGAACAAAGCACATAGAGGTTCATTACCACTATGTGAGAGAAAAGTTGCTAAGCAAAGACATTCAGTTGACTTATGTGTCTACTAACATGCAATGTGCAGATTTACTCACTAAAGCTTTGGATGGAAACAAGTTATGGAGATTCAAATCCATGATTGGATTGCAGGATGTGATTGAAGAATGAAGCTGAAGACTTGAGCCAAAATGTTTGGCTTGAGGGGGAGCTGTTGGTGCAAGTCAAGCCTTCACATTTGGCTTGGACATCTACTTTGAAGACTCTACATGAAGCAAAGACCATAGGAACTTATGCCTATGATTTCTTACCATTTTATCTCTTGTAAAAGTCTTAGTGACTTGGCATATTGTGTAATCACACCTAATTGATTGAAAGTCGTGGAAAAAGGTTGTTGATTGATTTGAGAGAATATCTCAACGAATTTTTAGGTGAAAGATTCTAGGAGATTGATTTGAATTCAAACTCAAATCATCACTCAATACCTATAAACACTACAAGGAAAATGTCGCGGGTGTTCTTCACTCATCCCGTGGCATTTCTGTATCAATTATTGAGTGTGTGAGGTCTAATCCATAGCCTACACCTCTGAGTACCATTGAGCTATGTTTATCATGCCAATGGGAATGTACATTCATATGATCTAATACAAATACTTACATTCATCTACTCTGTGATTCTCTGAGTATACACTCCAAGTCTGTCAACTTCAACAAGGCATATCTCGGGATCTACTCAACCAAATCAAGTGATTCAAGGCTTGTTGGAACCAGCTCAAAGCATTCTACAAGATTACAAAGTTTGAAGAAGTTTGGTTCAACCATTTTCGAGAAATCGTCTTCGAAGCAGTCTCTGGTATTTGTCTGCACATCTCCTAAAAAGTCGGGAGTGACCATAAACTTGCTAAAGTTATTTCTCTGTGCATAGTTTATCAATTTGAATGATTCCACTTGCAAATGGTAGCTTGTTAAGCTAATTTAATATGTCCAGAAGGAATTTGATCAATTGTAAGTGTGCTGGTCATACTGAGTGAAAGACTGAGCAGGTGTCAATACCAAAATAGCAAGTTTTCTTGGATTTGTGAAGTGCAAAGTTATCTGTTTTGATTTGATCATTACACATATCATTTGCAAAGTACATATATGCTTTCTTGGTATCATTTGGAAGGTAATCAAGTGTACTAAGCATTCCTGGAGTCAAAGAGGGCTGGTGTGAAGCAGGTTTAGCAACACCTACTCAATCTCTGAGTGCATCCAACCATCCTCTCCCAACATAATGCCCTTGATATAGCGAACCAAATTGAATCGTTCTATCTTATACCGGCCACCCACCTCCAATAATCACTGATCTTGACAACTTATTTGACCTTGTTCCAAGTCTTCCACAGAGAGCAAACCAAGTTTGAGCCTTTAGGAGACATCGGAAAAGAGGAGAACAAAAGGGTCAGAAGGTTGAGGTCCTTCCAACCCAAGAGACCCATAAGCTTAAGAGCACGCCTGTTCCTATAAAATAAGCTTGGCCCAAGAGGCTTCACTGTTGCTCCAAGCTTTAATTAACCATTTTGCAACTAGCATGGTGGCCATGCCTTCGATGTCAATAATGTCCAAACCACCTTGATCTTTATGGCTGGTGCAAGTAGCCCATTTAATTTTGGGGATTCCCCTTCTGTTGTGGTCATAGCCCACAAAAAGTTTTTGAATATTCTTTCCAACTTGGAAATTTCTTGGTCCTTCGGTCTCCAACAAGAGAGAAAGTAAATAGTTGAGGAAATCAAGAACGTGTTAATTACCATGGATCACCGTGCTAGGTTATCTGCATACCTTTCCAGTAGGTCAACTTGTTACTGCGTTTTGAGAGTACCTAGCTCCAACACTAGTCCATTGACACATCAAATCCCATCAGAATACCTAATAGGTGAAAGATTTGACCAATGGGAATCATCTGACAGCCTTGGTCAACAAGAAAACGGGGAGGATGTCCTGTAATTGCCTTGAAAGTGGTTTTTGAGTGGTTTATTTTGGATCCAGAAGCCACACAAAAATGTGTTGAGGCATCTCCAAAAGGTATCAATGTTGGTCATATCATTATGCACAAAGGCATTCATGTCATCCTCAAATAGTCTCATGATCATCTTTTCTTGATTGAGAGGAAGAGAGAGGCCTTGAATTTGGCCTAAACTAGCATGATGTTTCACATGATAGCTCAGACCATCAACAACAATAGCAAAGAGAAGAGGGGCCAAGGGGCATCCTTGTCTGATCGACTGCTTTAATCTAATCACTTGACAAAGTTGGCCATTGATGCTTATTTGAGTAGACCCATTTTTTGAGTAGAGTAGAGACCATTCTAGTGACTTTTTGGCCAAAACTGAGGTCTTTCAATGATTGAAGAATGAAGTCCCACTCAAGCCTATCATAGGCTTTGTCAAAGTCAATCTTAAGAAAGATAATATGTTGAGCAGAATCTTTAGAGAATTCCAAACCTTCCTAGATATCAATGATAGCTTCCAACATGGATTTGACCTTGATGAATCCTTTTTTATCCTCACTTACCCAATCTTGTAGGTGATTAGCAATTCTATTTGCAATAACTTTCACAATGATCTTGTAAGCTGTTTGTAGCATTGTAATTGGGCACCAATTTTCAATCCTGTTTTTGTTTCCTTTTTTGTGAATGAGTTTGATAATGCCATTATCGAGACGTTTAGGTAGTGCACCAAACAAAACCGCATCTTGCCACACCAAATGAAGAGGCATCATCACCACATGTTTGAAGGTTTTGAAAAACTCATTGGCGAGGCCATCCAGACCCGAGATTTTCCCATTAGGAAACAAATTGATAACTTCGAGAATCTCAACTTTTGTAATGGGATCTTTGAGAACGGGTTTCATGTTTTGTGGGATTCTTGTGGTTTTAACTCTCGAGATGGTCGCCATGCAGTTTTTCCTATGGAGAGAAAGTGCAGTAGAAACCCCAAGCAGCTAGATAAAGTGTTTGACAACTAGCGAGCAATTCTCTTCAACCGTCTTGCATTCAACCATGTTGATGTCCATCATGAAGAGGATTGTTTCTTTTGCTTGCTTCTTCTTGAGGAGGCCACACGTTTCTTTAGTAGGTTTGTCTGCCCTACCTACCCACCATTCTTTAAAGGACACTTATAGAAAGGTCACACCAATGGGAGAGTGAGGTGTGACCCCATTTGTTGATAATATTATGAGTGATGTAGCTTCTATCAAGCCTTGCTTTCCTCAAGTCATCACCAGATTGGAGGTTTGACCAAGAGAATCCTGTCTTATCTTTAATCTGAACGAGGTCCAAGTAAAGTTTGAATTGGTCCTAGACATCTTTCTCATGACCATCAATAATCCTCCCTCTATTTCCCCATCTATCAGAAGGAGCCTCAACCATGTTGAAATCCCCACAAAACATGAAATTGTTGGAAAGAGAGACCAGAGAATGCCAGGTGGAAATCCTCTCCAAGTCAAAATTGGGAGCATACATTGAGATAATGGTGAATTCAAAAGGGTCCCCGAAGGAAGCACCAATCCGTCGATGATTTCAATCCTCGTGGGTGTCCACGAGTCTATCAAGCCACTTGTTGTTAATGCCCATAGTTGAACCACACATGACCTCTGGGGTACGTGGTAGAGAGCCGGGCATGGGTTGAAGAGATATGTTTTATTATCTTATGAAGGTCTTCTTTGTTGATTTTGATCTCTTAAAGGCAAACAAAGTCGGGGTTTAGGATATTATCTCATAACCATTGGCCAATAATGGCTGCTCTTGAGGGTCAGACAACCCCCGAACATTGAACAAGATGATAATCATTTTTGGAGGTTAGCTTCTTTGCGGGGAGGGGCCTTGTCCCTTTTCTTCTTGTTTTCCTCATCATCTTTTTCCTTTGAGGTGGAAGGATCTCGACAAAGAAGTTTTCCCTCAAGGGGACTCTTCCATGGGATCTCCATCTGCTACTTCCCTTTGTAGTTCTCCTTCTTTAGAAATGAGTTTGAGATCTTTTCAAGAATTGTGGACCCAATGATGGAGCTCTCATTGTCTTAGTTATCTTCATTGCTTAGTTATCTTCATTGCTGGTGGTGAATTCATCCTCTTTGTTTGTGGCATAATCTTCTTGGTTGTCTTCTTTGCTACCCGATTCCTCTTGTGTTTTCTTGTCATTGCACTCGTCGTATTGGTTACTTCCCCCTAGATAATCGAATTCATTGACCTCCTTCTCAAGGTTGCAATAGATGTTTGTTTGCAGAGTTGAGTCAGAGGGGTTTCTCTCAATAATCCTTCTAGGGCTCTTTCTTCTTCTTCGTCTTACTTCTGTAAAACCATCGGGGTTTGTCTCCATGAATTGCATGTCTTCCCCTTTCCCAGCATTAAGGGGAAGACCTTTAACCTTGCTCTGGGCCCCAATTGCTTCATGGTTCTTATCTGCACTATTTTTCCCTTGAATCTGCTTGTTCTTAGAGGAGCTCTATCTTGAAGGACACTCTTTTATTCTATGCCCCTGTAATCCACAATGAAAGCACACGTTTGGCAAGTTCTTGTAAATAATTTCCTTGCTCCTAGGCCTCTCCTTCCCCAATGTCTATGGAAATAATGGAAGGGAGATCCTTGTTAAGATTTGCTTTGATGCAAATATGAGGATGCCATCTTGTGTTCAACAAGTTTTTTGCACCTTCATAGATGAAGCTCCCAATGTCTTCTTGTCTCCATAGGAGTGGCAATAGGTTTACAATCTTCAAGGCCAAAACATTGCAATAATGTGTCAATATATTTTGTTTGACACAAAGCTATTCCACCATCAACTTGCATAACTGAATGCCCAAATAATGATGCAAATGCCCCAAATCAGACATCTCAAATGAGGCATGCAAATTAGCCTTGAAATCAGCAATATGCTTCTCATGAGGACCAGTGAGCAACATGTCATCAACATACAAAACAATGATCAGAAGCACATCATTAGCATGCTTAACATATAAGGTGCTTTCAATTGGACTGTTCTCAAAACCATGTGCGATCAGATAGGCATGTAACTTTTCATACCAAGCATGTGGTGCTTGCTTTAAACCATATAATGCCTTCTTTAACATGCACACCTAGTTTTTGTGCCCTTTCTGCACAAAGACACGGGGCTGAAAAACATACACTTCTTCATGCAATTCACCATTCAGAAATGTTGTTTTAATGTCCAACTGATGTACATTCTAACCATGATGAGCTGTAAGTGCATAGATGCTATGAACAGTAGTCATTCGGCAAGTAGGAGCAAAGGTTTCATCAAAATCAATGCCTCTTTCTTGCGCATAACCCTTTGCAACAAGCCTAGCCTTATACCTGTCAGCTGTTCCATTAGGTTTACACTTCAGCTTGTATACCCACTTAGTGCCAATGGCCTTCTTGCCAGGAGGCAAGTAGCATAAAGACCAGGTACCATTTTTCATGATAGCATCATATTCAAATTGCATTGCAGCCATCCAATGTTCAGAATTTTGTGCTTCATTAAACAAACAGGCTCAGTCTCATCATTGAGACTAGAGGCAGCCATAACATAGCAATTTGATGCAAAAGAGGCACTATGAGAGTCTGAACAAGTACGGTATGATAGAGTTGCATCTAATTTGCTATCACACAAAGTCTACACTAGCCATTTTGGCATAGTTTTTGCCTCCTCAATATAAGCTCTCTCATCAATAAGTGCATCATGCAAATCTGCATAAAAAATGGAATGATCTGCATCATCACATGAAACCTGTAAAGGTTGAGAAGTTGCCTTAATAGGACTAGCATTAGACTGTCCACCTATAAAAAAGAGGTAGCAAAGTATCATACATGTCTTTTGAGCTAATAGATGTCTCCTTCGTACATAAAAGTAAAGGCTGGATAGCATCTTCCACAAAAACAACATCACAGCTAACCAAAATGTTAGTCTGTGGATGATACAAACGACAGACTTTGCTTTCAGAACTCTATCCCAACAAAAATACATTTTACTACTTTATCATCCAATTTCTTGCAATGTTGTTCAGGCACTAATGCATATGCTAGACAACCAAAAATAAGCAAATGAGCAACAGATGATTTGTGACCATTCCAAGGCTCATATGGAGTGATAGATTGTAGTGCTTTAGTGGGACACCTGTTAAGTACATATGCTGCACACATGATGACTTCAAGCCAGAAAATATGTGGTAAAGCCCGACTCTTGACCATACACCTTGCCATCTCCATGACTGACTTGTTCTTTCGTTCAACAACTCCATTTTGTTGAGGTGTATATGACACTATACACTGATGTTTTATTCCACGTTCAGCCAGAAATGCATTAAAGTTAGAAGACATATATTCCCCCCCTTGATCATAATGGACGGTACCCATTTTACATGTTGGTAGATTTTCAGCCAGAACCAAAAACTGTTTGAAGCACATGAACACTTTGGACTTTGCTTTCAATGGATATACCCATGCATGCCTGGAAGAATCATCAATGAAAGTCACGAAGTAAAGATAGTTTCTAAATGAGGGTGTCTGCATAGGACCATAGACATCACTGTGAACAAGCTACAATTTCTGAGTAGCTTGAATTGAACTATCTTTTGCAAAGGAGGAATGTTGCATTTCACCCAACACACAATCTTCAAAGACATGTTTTACGGGTGCCTCAAGTTTGGGAAAAGCGGACACCATTTCAGATTTGTGCAGGTGTAGCAAACTAGCAAAATTCAGATGACCAAAGCGTGCATGCCAAAGCATTACATTTGACATAGCCTGAGAATCATGTACTGCACATGTCGAATCATTCACAAATCTTTCATAGTCTATGATCTTATACAACCCACGACATCAAATGCCAAAAGCAATAATCATGTCGCCATTTGACATATCATTAACTGTACATCTATCATTAACAAATTTCACAACCAAGCCAACCTTGGCTAATGCAAAAAATGATAATAGATTTTTCTTGATCCCTGGCACAAATAAAGCATCTAACAAAGCAAAAGAACTACCATAGTCAGAATGATCTTACCAACTCCCATGATAGGATAAGAGGAGTTGTTGGCGCATGTGACAATATTCCCTATAGTGGCAGGCTCGAGTGAAGTGAAGAAACTGTGTTGCGAGGTAATATGTTTGGTTGCCCTACTATCAAAATACCAAACATCTGAGTCTACTGCAGACATACACTATTTAGGAGAAGATGGGTCAAAACTACAAACAGTAGTAAACACCCACTCTTCATTCTGCACAAAATTAGCAGACTCTCTTTTTGGTGTAGAGGCCTTTGCAACAACCATTCCAACCTCTTTTTTCTTTGCCTCTTTTGTAGCCAGTTTTGGACAGTTCTTTATGACATGATCATTTCCTTTACAATACTTACAAAAGAATTTCTGATTTTATGATTTCTTCTCATCTTTGTCTTCCTCATGTGCAGCATTTGCAGATTTTTGTTTACTAGTAGATGAGCTCCATTTACCTTAGCCTCTCTGACTAGCAAGAAAATCTTGATCTACAGAGTATGTTGTAGCAGGTGAGGCATGTTAGGAAGCTTTGTGGCTTTCTTGTCTTGCTTGTTATGTGGGTCTACCTCAGCATGTACCTTGTTTTCTCAATGATACTTAGAGTGCCATTGCTTTGGCTAAGAATCCAATATATCATGCAAAGACCAAGCACATTGAGGTAAAGTATGACTTCATTAGAGATTGAGCAGCCAATGAGTGCATTATTCTTGAGAAGTTTCATACTCGAGATAATGCTGTAGATGGTTTGACTAAAGCTCTACTAGAAGATAACTTTTGACACTGTTGTCACTTGATAGGGGTTACTTGATTCTTGATCTTACATAGTTACTTGTATACTGTGTAACATACCCATCAGGTGGGAGGTATTGTTTGTATACTTACACTAATGTATTCTTTATCATTCTTTCTTTTTCTCCCATATTCACTTTGGCCATATTGGCCTTTAGTGGGAGATTGTTACCATCAGTGTCCATGTGAAAGGCCAAACGGCCGCCAGACAATTTTGTATATGTTTTTAATAAAATACATAGTGGTATAGCCAGCCATTGATTGGAAGTTCAATCGCATTTGGAAAACCTAAGAAATTTGTGCTTCTGCCCCCTTGTGCACTATGTCTTCTACATATTCTACAACCTTTGTGTGGAGTACTATGTGTGGTGACTTGAGCTCAGTTTTCTACTCCAAGGGTATGGTCGTTGAGCTCTCAAGAAGGAGAGTCCAGTGTGCTGCATCCCCGCATTTCAATATATGTATATGTATATGTATATGTATATGTATATGTATATGTATATGTATATGTATATGTATATGTATATGTATATGTATATGTATATGTATATGTATATGTATATGTATATGTATATGTATATGTATATGTATTTGTATATGTATATGTATATGTATATGTATTTGTATATGTATATGTATATGTATATGTATATGTATATGTATATGTATATGTATATGTATATGTATATGTATATGTATATGTATATGTATATGTATATGTATATGTATATGTATATATATATATATATATATATATATATATATATATATATATATATATATATATATATATATATATATATATGTATATGTATATGTTTATGTTTATGTATACATATATGTATATGTAGATGTATTTGTATATGTATATGTATATGTTAATTCATATGTATATGTTAATTCATATGGATATGTATATGCATATGGATATGTATATGTATATGCATATGTATGTATATGTATATGTATATGTATTTGTATATGTATATGTATATGTATATGTATATGTATATGTATATGTATATGTATATGTATATGTATATGTATATGTATATGTGTTGCTCTAGCACAATGGTGAGAACCACGTTAAGAAGCTCCACCTCCTTAATGTCAATCCGCGGAAGAGATAGGAGTGATATGAAGATCGTGAATGTGAGATGAAGTGAGAGTGAAGGTGAGAAGCATAGAGATGCACACACGCATACACACACACTACGAAGAGACAAGCAAGACACAATGGAAGGTGAGAAATCAACTCTATTGCTCAAGAACACTCTTACAAGCTCAAAATAGCTCTAAGCTCTTCTCTACTCAAACAAGCTAACCTCAAAAATGAGCTCTCTAGCTCTTTTTATAGATTCTAGACTAGTTTTGACCGGTTTCACATCTAGTGACTGGCATAGTTAAAAAATAGGTCCTAAGTGCTATTTGAAGGGGTAAACGGTGTCTAACAATAACCAAAATTGATACGCTCATTCTACCTAAGCTCCTCAAGCTCGAGGACTCCTCGGCTTGCACAAAATGGAGCCATGGATTACAAAAAGGGTTTTTCTATGTTACATATGTTACAATAGTGATGAAAATCACTGTTGGAGGTTTTGAAGAATATTTATAAAACATAAATCTTTGAAAAATTGATTCGGCTGGCTCCCTGCTCTGTCTTTACATGCTTCCACATCTTCTATGCCTCTGGCTACTGCCAACACCCCCCTCCCTCTCGCTTTTGTCATCCTCGACAGAACCTTGTTGTGCGGTCTGTCGGATGTAATTCTGGAGTAGTTCCTGAGCGAGGGTGTGTTCTGATATGCGAATGCCTCGGGCCAAATCTGCCTCAAGTTTCTCCCGGTCAATTGGTTGTGGTTCATCAGGTGGTGGGAGTCGATAATGTGTGGAATAAACCATCTGTTCATAGGCGAATAATTGAAGCAAGTGGGTGGGCCTGCTGATGAACACTTCTGAATGGTATTCCCAGAAACCGGTTGTGAACATTTCTTCGAAGGTTTGCTTGTAGCACGCCGGTAGGTATTTAATTCTGCAATGCCAGGCATAACACACCCGTAGCGATGGCGTTGTACTCATATCGTATGCAAGATCTAGATTGCCATGCTTGAAGCCCGGGGTGTTTACATGAGGTGCCTTGACGTGTCTGAAGACTTTAAAAACCATCTGCATCATGTCATAGATTTTGACAGTCATGTGTGCTGCTATATCGTCCATATGTTTCAAGCGAGGGATCCAGTGGCGAATCGTGGCCATCATGTATCCGATTGTGGGTGGTCCTGTAGGTGGCCTGAAGTATGGGTAGTTTAGCTAATCCTGGCATTGCTTGTTGTTTTGTATCTTAATCGCAAATGCCTTCCAGGAACGGTGACGTGGCACTTGTCCCCAACATGGGTTGTATTTTAAGTGTAGTGGTGCCTTAACCCAAGTACTCATCATCTCAGGATATTCTTATAAAAGATCTTTACGCCAATCGGGTTGATAGATCTCGCCTTGCTGCACATCGAGTGGCAAATCCTCAGGTTCAAATTGAGTAGCATGAGATGGTTTCTTGCCTGTTTCTTTCTCTATGGCTAACTGATATTCTGCCATCAACATGAAATACGGTTTGTACTGTAACTCATGCCCTGATATATATCTGCGCGGGGCCAAATGAGCAAAGTAGGGCGACTGTAAAATTCTTTCCTCAATCATTGCCATTGCGTGCAACTGTACCTCTACTCGTGCTGAATGGGTTGTTCCAAGCTCTTTAATTGTTTTCATCCATGCGGGAGTAGGAAGTTCGTAAGTCGTTTGGCCTTCGGCCGTGACTCGTCTGCCTGGGATGGGTTGTGGCTCATAGGCTTCTTCAAAGGTTTCCTCACCCGGAATAGTTACATTTTCTTCATCAGCTGGGAGCTCTGGTGAGGATTCTGGCCTTGGTGGTGCTTCATATATAGCTATCCGCGATTCAAGAGTAGATACGTGGGCCCGTAATGCGTTGAGTTCCTCTAGGATATGAGGAGATGGGTCTGCAGGAGCTGGTAGTCCTTGTGCTGCCGGTGCTCTGAATTACTTTCACCTTTTCTTCGTCTGTAGAGATTCCATTCTTTGACACAATGTGTCCTAAAATTTTGCCTTGTCTGACCATGAAAACACACTTTTTTGGGTTCAAACAAACCTGATATTCTTGACATTTGTCAAATACTTGTTTTAACTCAGGGATATGTGTCTGTCGTACATTTGAATGAGCACATAAGTCATCGACATAAACTTCCAAAATTCTTGCGTAAGAATTCCTTAAAAACATGACACATGAGTCGCTAGAAAGTAACGGGTGCATTTGTTAAGCCAAATGGCATCACACGAAATGCAAATATGCCCCATTCTGTGGCAAAAGCCGTTTTGTGTTGATCTTCTAGAGCAATGGCCACTTGATTATAGCCTGAGAATCCATCAAGGAAGCTGTAAACTTCCTTGCCCGCAACTCTTTCCAATAAATGTTCTGTGATAGGAAGAGGATAACTATCTCTAATCGTGGCGGCATTAACTTTTTTAAGGTTAATACACACACGCAATTTTCCGTTCTTCTTGGGCACAACCACAATGGGGGATACCCATTCGGTATGCTCAATTTCATAAATGAATCCTGCTTCTATCAATCGGTCTATTTCCTCTTTAATCTTCGCAGCGTAATTATCATTGTACGTGTATGGTTTCTGTTTCGTGGGTTTTGGATCTGGAGTCATAGGGATTCTATGAGAACATACGTCTGGATCTACTCCTTTCAAATCTTTGTAACTCCAAGCGAACACATCTCTATATTCGCGCAATAAGGCAACTAACTCTTCTTCTTCTTCCTTCGTCAAATCATGCCCTATGTATGTA
The DNA here is from genome assembly GCA_020310875.1 of Ceratopteris richardii. NCBI lineage: Eukaryota > Viridiplantae > Streptophyta > Polypodiopsida > Polypodiales > Pteridaceae > Ceratopteris > Ceratopteris richardii. Next base: position 89,809,162 of record CM035436.1, read on the forward strand.
CACTTTTCTTCTTCTCCTTCGATGTCTACTATGATTTTTTTGGTTTTCTCTCGATTATCGTATACTTCTCCAATGTCAACTTTTCTGTTCGGCATTCGTACCATTATTCTTCTATCTTCTATTTCATATTTCTTGAAGTTCTCGGGAACCTCAAACAAGGATTCTTCTTCTTCTGACATGGTTTCTTTCTTCTTTCTTTTCTTGCCTTCACTCTTGCTAGTCACTTGTGTGGCTATTCTCACATCATTCATAACTTCTTCATGTTTCTGAGGGTGAGTTTCTACTTCGTAAAAATATTCTCCCTCTGATGCAAATGGAGGGTCCATAATAATTGAGTCTAAATCGAAATCACTCGCATCCTCAAATGCATCAGTGCTAGGTTCACATTCTTCAATAATCGAGTCACACATGATTGGCTCTATCGTGAAAACTGATATATCATAGCCATCCTCGTCACAGTGGGGTGTCCATTGTTCTTCATTGATGGCTACATCCATGGTTGCTAGGATCTCTGCCCAACCATGGGGTTCAAACTCTTCGTCTGGAAATACTACAAGTGCATAAGCTGGGTCTTGAAGGGTTCTTGGATGTTGTTATGCACCTAAGGTCCTAGCTTCTAACCTTTCTTCCTCTTGTTTCGCTACTTTACACATCCATAAATGAGTGTCCTCGTGTAACCATGAGGGGTCTGACTCCAAGGAGTGTACCGATTCTGTTTCTACTGGTGTCTTATGGATGGTATTGCATTGTATTGGGGGTACATCTCGATGTGAATAGTCTTTAAGATTGACTTTAGTAGTCACTCTTAAATGTTGCAAGTACAAAGAATTAGTTCCCCAATCTTGTACAATTTGCAACTGACGCATGAATGGTCGTCCCAATATCATCTCATAAGCATGATTTTTCGCAAAGTCACAAATGGCAAAAGTATGCTCAAATTCCACACCACAAGTGGTGAGAGATATGCCTTCTAGTAAGCCTAATGGTTTTTCTATGTGTCCGTTAGCCATTTGTAGCTTCATCCTGGTGGGTCTGAGTGCTGGCTTACCCCAACGTTTCCATAAAGCGGTGGTAGCGATGGCTACTCCGGCTCCTGAATCTAAGATGGCTTTCGTGGTGTAGCCCTGATGGGTTATTGGAAGATAAGTGTTACCTTCCTCTCCTTCACTTACATCTCCAATCTTTTCTACGGGTATCTCTGGTACCTTCTTGTGTGTTCCTATTTGTGAGGGAGTAGTAGCAAGCTCAGGGAATTGATTTGCTACATGTTTCCATAGTTCTGGTTTCACCTTTAACAACTCCTCTAGAGTGAGATTACATTTAACTTTGGTATTCTTGATTACTTCCGTGTTTCTAGGGATTACTGATTCTTCATTCCTCACTATTATCGTGGGTGCTCTCATGCTAATAGACTTTGCTTCCCAAGGTCCTGTGAACTGAGGTAATTCTTGTAAAGAATTAGATTCAAATCCTGTGTGTTCACTCAGTTGTTCTTCCTCTACATCATCATAAATAGAGGGGATATCTTGGGGAAATTGTTCCTGCAAGTCGTCTATTTCTTGAATAGGAGGATGGGTTCCTTGTTCTCTTCTCCACTTCTCTTCTTGGATTTCTCTCAAAAATTCATGTGAGTACCTATGTATGGAAGATAGGTTGTCGTGACCTTCTGTATTGGGTACTTGAGATAGGGATGGTGCATTCCTTTCCTGTGTCTCTGGGACACTAAGATTCCTATGCTGATCCTTTTTCTCTTTGCTTTCTATCAAGTATTCTAGCCTCTCCATTAGACCTTGAAAGTGTAGTTCAGGTTTTGCCATGTTATTCCAATTAAGATATCTAGAGGCTTCGAACAAAGCTTGTGCTAATTCTACCATCTTCATGCAAAGTTTAGTCCTCTCTATTTCTAAGTCTGCTCGAGGGTAGTTCTTACTCATTTCAGCTACTTGAGGTCCCTCTTTTAATCTTGCCTGATATGCATGAAACATCATGTCTAGGTTTTCTGGTATGGGTTCTGCTAAAACAGATCCGGAATTTTGAGCTAGGTTCTCTTGATTTAATTCTTGTGAAGTCAATTCTAGGATTTTGGCTCTAGATTCCTTGAGACTTCCTTCTAGTTCTGTTATCCTCTTACTCCATTTTCTCTTGATCCTCTCTCTGGAATCTTTCCAAGATTTCGCCTTTTTACTGCTAGACTCTCCAATTTCACTACTTCCGGCTATTTTCTCCTGATTAAGCTGTTGATTTTGTAAGAGTGCCTGGGCTCTTGTTATAGCTTGGATAGGCACATATGTAGGGTTGGATCTATCTACATTGTTCACAATACCTATCACGTTGATTGGTGTCACATTTGAAGCATTCACCGGGTTCTTAGGACAATCTTTGATTATGTGCTCTTTACCACAATCGGCACAAAAGCCTTGTATGTTATAGTATTGTGATTGTCCTGATATTAGAGGATGTGGACAATCCTTTATGAAATGATCTCCTTGGCACCTAAAGCATGGTCCTCTAGGGCCCTGTGGTCTTTGTTGTCTTAATTGGGGCCGTGGATTCGGATTTGTGTACATCACGTTAGCGTAATCAGGCTCCCAACTAGGTTCCACTGGTGGACTATCATAATGATATGTCTCTACATGTTCTGGTGACTCTGTGTAGTACGCAGGTGGACTATCTACATGTGTAGAGTCAAAACTGTTTGAGTTCGGGTCACTCTCTGTGATCAAAGGTGAAGAAGGCACTAAGGCCCTACTTAGGTTCTCTTTTGTAGCAGCATATTTGACTGAGAAGACATTCGCTGGTGGGGGTGGTTGCTGAGCTAAAACAGGTTGAGGTCTTTGTTGTGTCTGATACGGGTAGTTTTGAGGAGGCCTATAGTAATAAGGCTGAGCATTGTATTGGCCTTGATACCTACCTGGCTGTGCGTATGCTTGCGGGTAGTTCTGTCTCACTGCCTGTTTGTTGTATGGACAGTCCTGAGCTGTGTGATTCGTGTATCTTCTCTCAATCGTACAGTACTGGCCACTAGGGTTGGCTTGCGGTTGTGTTGCATTGGGACACATGTTTGCCATGTGATCGCCACCACAGGTGTAACAGTGCTTGTTTGTTGTTACCCTAGGCATCTGTTTACTAGAAACTCCTAGTTTCTGGGCCACTTTTTCTGCTAGATCCTCTATTGAGCTAGACAATTTTGTGGATGCTAGAGATGAACAGTCTGAGTCCTTATAGACCTTTGAGAGTTCCAAATTGTCTCCCAAGTTGTCCTCAATGTCTATACATATTCTTACACACTTCTCTAGCGTTCTGGGTTCTTTTAAGTACACATAGGAGCGTAGTTTAGAGCTCAACAAGCCATCTAAAAACAATGACACTTGCTTGGCCTGTGAGGGTAACTCTTGCATAGGACATCTTTCAACATATTGTCTAAACCTACGTCCTGCAAGTCTAACTGTTTCCTGAGGGGTCTGTTTGAAACTATGAATGAACGAAGACGTGTCATGTCTGATCCCACTTTTAGAGAATTCAGTGATGAATGACTCTAAAAAGTGATGGATGTCTCTAAATTGCCTTTGTTACAGTGGTTGGAACCAAGTTAAAGTGGTGTTCTTTAACGTTAGTCCAAACTCGTTATATTGCGTGAACATGTCTTCTACCTGCTCTGCCCTCAGCACTTGCTTAAATTCAGCTACATGGTCATAGGGATCTCCAGTCCCATGAAAATAGTTTTTCATGGATTTCACTAGTTGAGTGGGTCTCAGTATTCTTGCGTGTTCACGTGGTTTAGGTAGAGGAAAATCATCTTTGTTCCCTTTGTCTATCCACTCTATTAGTGTCCGTGGTTGTTCTATCTCTCCCTATGGGATGAGTGAAGCTTACTTCGGGTCTATCTTTGTTTTTCTCTCTTTGCATGCCATGGGCTGAGGATGTTCCTGCCCCTTGTTGGCTTGTGTTTACGTTTGCTCGTGATGGAGGGAATACCAATTCACCTCTTCATGTGTGTGTATTTCTAGCGTGGTCTAGCACCACAAACTCTTTTTGAAGTTTCATCCAGGTATACAACCTTTCTAGGTGTATCTGGGTCGTTGAACTCATAGATTATGATGGAGCCTACCTCGCTAGGTTGTTCTGTTCTGTACCTCCAAAATGCTTTGTCAGTCTCTTTATTTACAAACAACTCTATGCTGGTTCCTTTCCTTGAGATCTCGCTTCCGTTTCTAATTGAATTACGCCAAACTCATTCGTATTGTTGGGCTGCGTACTTAAGATGTACATCGTTCCTTCCTTGTCTATGTACGCGTCTCTTTCGAATTTCACCACTGGACGTTCCAATCCAATGGGTTGATCAGGGTTGTGCATTTGCACCACTTGTCTTCTCAAACCATCCTCATAGATGAGAGCACCTAATCGGTTGGTTCGGAGAAACTCCAATTGATTCCTATATAGCGTCCTTCAGGCTTTTCTAAGTATGCTACATTTGACCCTCCTTCTGGTCTTTCTATGCTAATTGCCATTTCTGATTCACTCGTGTCTGAGCTCTCGTAGGGGTAATTACTATTCAATTGTTGAGCCCACGATCGAGAAGTAGTGCCTACACTTGCTTCTGATGATCTAAGGCTTCGTCGGTCTGACTTACCTATGTGCTTGCACGATCTAAGGTTCATGAATTTACTTCCTTGCACACTCAGTACACGCTCAGATCGTCAATGATTCTTTGTTCTTACTTTCTTGATTCTTTTTAAATCCCTTTAGATTCTTGTCTAGATGTATGCGTCAGGAATTCGACTTTCTGTGGTACTTTGAGTTCTCGTTCCATCAGACTTAGGTTCTTTCCTTTAGGTTTTCGTATCATACACCTTTATCTTTAGTCTTAGACTTGATAAATTTAAGTCTCTTATACTTGATGTGTTCCTATCATCGTTAATCCTATCCACAATGCTAACATTTAGCTTAAGCTAAGAATTGACTGAGGGGGTTGAGTAA
>CM035436.1:89819138-89841638 GCA_020310875.1 Ceratopteris richardii
GAGAAGCAATGGAGTTCTTTAGATTACTCAAAAGTGCTCTTACAAGTTCAATTCTACAACAATATAACCTCAAAAATGAGCTCTCTAGCTCTTTTTATAGTTTTTGACTAGCTTTGGCATTGTCGAGACCTAGTGTTCGGCCTAGTTAAAAATTAGGTTCTAGGGCCTATTTGAGGGATCAAACGGAGTCTAAAGAATATGAAAATTGATAGGTAGGTACTTCTAATGCTCCTCAAGCTCAAGGACTGCTTAGCTTGCACAAAATGGAGTTATAAAAAGGTGGAATGGTATTTACAATGGTGTAAAGTGACTAAATCACTATTTAGGAAGTATTACTTCCTGGAAAAATTTGGACGGCCTACTTGCCAGATCTTCGTTGACTACTTTGTCTGCTTGGGCTTTCTCTTCGTTCTGACTCCCTTCTTTGACTTCCTTGTCTTGTGAGTCCTTGGGTGCCTTGACTGCTGCCAACATCCCCCCCTCTTTCGCATCTATCGTCTCTGACAGACCCTAGCTGAGCGTTGGACATAGTATTGAACCACATCTGAAGCAAGGTGGTGTTCTTATAGTCGCAACCCCCGTGCTACATCTGTTAACAATGCATCCCAATCCACTGGACCTGGGACGTCCGGATGTGACACCCGCAATTGATCTGAGTGGATGGTCCTGTCCACAACGAATAGTTGGAGGAGATGTGAGGGCCTTGGTACGAATATTTTCGAGTGATATTCCCATAACCCTGTGATGAACATCTCCTCGAAGGTCTGCTTGAAGCAAGATGGGAGGTATTTTATTCTTGCGTGCCAGGCATATATTACCTTTATTGAGGGGGTGGTGCTCATGTCATATACCAGGTCTAGGTTGCCTTCAATGAAGCCAACTCTTGAGAAATGGGGGTCTTTGATGTTTTTGAATGTTCTGAATGTGATCAGCATTAATTCAAAGATCTTCATGCACATCTATGCCATCAGATCAGGGGTGTTTCGTAGTCGAAGGCTCCAGTGACGGATTGTAGAAATCATATAAGAAATGGTGGGAGGTCCTTGTGGAGGTGCTAGATAGACATAATTTAACCACTTTGCACAGCCTTTGAGGTTCTTGACAGCAATGGCAAACTCGGGCCAGGTGCGTCTTCAGAGAACTGGAACATAACAAGGGTTGTATTTGATAAATAGCGGCATGTTATTCCAGGTACGAACCATTTCAGGATAGGTCTCAAGAAGACGGATCCTCCAGGTGGGTTGAAAAGTTGACCCTTGTTTAGCACGTTCAGGCGGATCATCAGGACCAAATTGTGTGGCGAAAGTCGGGGCTTTGCCACATCATCGTTGAATCTCCGCATTGTAGTCAGCCAGGAGAACACAATATGGCACGTATTGATCATCGTTAGTGCCTATCCACCGGTGGTGTGACATGTTCCGGAAGTATTATGAGTTTATGATAGTGTCCTCCAATTTAGCCATTGATTGGATTTGGACTGCCACTCGATCTTCATGGGTTTTAGCTGTCTTTTCGAGTTTCTGAAGCCACTCAGGTGCTTCGACTTCCAGGGTGTCCATTCCTTCCAAGGTTTGCTGACCTCCTGGCATCGGCATAGGAACATATGGTTCCTCATATGACTCATCCAACTCAATGGGCACCAATTCATCTGGCTCTGGTTCTATAATTGGAGAGGGTTGTCTTTCATGCTCAAGTAGCTTCTTTTGCAATTCTTCCACCTGCTCCTTTAATGCCTTTACCTCCTCTGTAGTCGATGCTGTCTCTATGACCTTGGGTTATTCCTCATGTTCCCTGAGCTGGCGGTGTAGTGCATCTCGTTCCTTTTCCATATCATCATGTGCTTCTAATAGATTAGCATAGCTTTCCAGGATTGTGTTCATTGTATCTGAGGGGACTCCTTTAAACTATTCTGGGTCGATCTCGTGGGGGGAGCCTTCCATTGCGGCTTCTAGGTTTTCTTTGTTTTGCTTCTGCAGACGCTTGTTCTCTTCAAGGGCGGTAGCCATGTGTTTTCTGAGTAGGGTCAAATTACGTCGGACTCTTAGATTATCGGTTTGGTAGACTTCAAGTAAAGCTTCGAGTTGTTTGACGCTTGGCAACTATGATGGTTGGGGTGTCTCCAGGAGGGTTTGATGGGCCTGCTCGAGTGTGGTGTAGCGTTGATTGAGGTCAGCGTTTTCGTCTTCTATAGTTGTAAGCTGCCTCTGTACTTGTTGCTGATTTGTAGTTAGTTGACGATGACGGTCTTCGAGAGCCTGATACTCACTCTATAGTTGATACACACATTGATGTAACGTCGAAAACACATTATTTACATTAAAGAATGTAGGGAAAGGAGAGGATGCAGGGGGAATGGGAAAGGGAAAGGGAGTCGTGAATGATGTGGAGTCAAGTGGTGATGTGGGTGGAGGGGGTATGGGAGATTGAGGCTGCCTGGGGGGAGGGAGTGATGCTGTAGCTGGTGATGTTTCCATGGTGTCAAACGTGTGTGTGACCGTGTAGATGGGGATAGTGGGTGGGGTGGATGTGATGTTTGTGAATAGTGTTGTGAAAGTGGGCATGGTGACTCCTCCGAATTAGATGCCGGGAGAGAGAGGAATTCCAATGACATATGTGGTAATGGTGGAAGTGGGGGTGGTAGTGCCATGTGGTGAAGTGAATTGTGTAGTGAGAGGTGAGGAGTGTGGTGAGAGTGGTGCCACCTGATGTTCTTATGTTTGTGTGGTATCTCCTGGCGCTGATACATCGATGTGAATTTGCTTGACGGATCGCATGGGACGGGTTGGCACTCGTTTTTCGAAGCGATAAATGTAAGGCACAGCCGAATGAATGGCTTCATCCAGTCCAACCGCATCCGCGTGCAGGTTCAGGAACTCAATAAATATTTCATCCACTCCCTCTTCTCCTAACATATGACTTATTAGCATTTTTCCTGTTTTGAGTGACAGTTTGTGGTGCTGTTGAACTCTCTTCATAGTTGCATACAATCTCTTTATTTGTGCCGAATAAGCCGGGGCACCTGCTAGTTCTGAGGGTTCCTCATACTCTTGGTTATGTTCCTCATCTGCTTCCTCGTCAGTCTCTTCTTCATCTTTGTCTACTTCCACTACTTCAGGTTGGGTAGGAGCTGAGGTTGTGGTGGTTGGATGAGGCCCTCGACTCTGTTCAGCTTCTGTTTCAAGATTGGTCTCATTAATCATGCGAGCGATTTCTTCATCTGTCAAATTGGCAAGAGTGTATCCTTGTGGGAATTCCAAGTCCGATGGAATCGGAGGAAAAACCAAATTGGGTCCTTCTGCACTTGGTATGGGTAAGCGAATAGTAAATGGTCGGACACGTCTGGTCTGAGCTGGTGTCACCTCTGGGGTGAGGGTGGCACCCCTAGCTTGTGCACAGGGTATTTGAACTGAACCTCTCATCTTCTTTGAAGGTGGCCCTATTGTAGATAGCCGTCGCTGGAATTCCTGGGCTCGGGACCACACTAATGCTCTTTGAATAGGCACATCATAGGCTAAACACTTGTAAATGATCCTTGTCAGTGCACAACATCCATGAAGCACGTTCTTATGTTTTTTATTCCATCGTTGATGTGCTAGGTGGATTTGATCTATGATCCACTAGGGTAGATTGATTGTGAGGTTTTCTGTTTCTACCAAGTAGAAGCTAAACCAAATTCTTTTGGGTGGCATGGTGAAGCGCTCCTGGGCTGGGAAGGCGAAGTGTTGCATGATCGTGCGCAGGTGGAGGGCAATGGTAGGTGTCATGGCAACCATATCCTTTTACTTGTTAAGATCTTTATGTTTCATTCTTCCAGGGATCATTGTTTCCTTCTCTGTAGGAATGTGCATCCCATGCATATCCAAGGCCTCCCGCACTAGGTTGAGGGTCAGTTTGAATCTTTTTAACTCGTGGCCTGGGGTTAGTGAGGGTAGCATAAAAGTACTATCGCCTCCCTTGGCTCTGCTAGGGGTAGTGGTACTGATCAAATAGGAACAACGCAAGAAATCAGGCTTAGGTAAGAGTGCCCTAAAATAGCTATCCAATCCCGCCTTTGTCCAGACAGATCTCATTACTTCTGCATCCTGATAGTTCTCGAATTCACGGGTGAAGAAATGATACCTCCCCCACTTTCCATTAAACTCTAATTCAGCTTCCCAGAAGTATGTCCCTTCTCCTAATGGACCTGCAACATCACTGAACCAGTGTGCATGTTTGCCAACTTGTGATGTGTGCCCCTGCGGAGGATTCTGAATGGGAAGCACATGCACCGCTCTGAATTCCTGAGGCCTCTCGGTGAGTTGTGGTTCAAGAAGGAGCATTTCAATATCCACAATTTGGGCACTGGACCCCGCTTGGGAACTGGTGCCTCCTGCTTCTGCCATGTTACTACTTGCTTGCTGGTTCTGTGAGTATATAGAAGCATGCGTTAACATTGTAAAGGACAAGGTAGAACAATTTTTGTCCCCGTTACAACATTAACATGAGGTGAATGATGAGTTAGTAGGTCAGTGAGTGCTCGATGATTGTGTGTGTTGTTAGTGAACAAGTAGTCCTATGAGCTAAGTGAAAAGATGCAGTGTGAGAATGATGCAGTTAGTAGGTGGAGATGAAATTACAAATGGGGTCAGGGGGTTTATTACAAGCTTTAGGCTGCCAAACACAATGGATGACTTTTGGTTTTGGTTTTGTGGAGACTCTGGAGGGCTTTATGAGGGTGTCTGCTTGGAAAGGAGACTTTTTAGGGGCCCATTTACAAGTGATTCCGCTCATGCTCATGGGTAAATATGTGTTTGTGTGTATGGAATAAGAGGGGGAATCGGTTGTTCGAGTGAGCAAATCATTTTGTATATGGTGTGGTCTATGTGTGACTAGTTGAGCCTGCAAGCAAGCCTTAGGCACCCAAATTTGTCTTGATTGTGGGTCAGCCTTCATCGACTTCTTGGGTACCCAGATAGACTTCACTTCCGCAGAAGAATTTTTGAAAGACTTCTTTTGAGTGTCGTGTCGTTGATTGTTAATAAGAAGTTTCGCCCGTGTTTGTGGCGTGATCGCAACAGGATGCTCGCCCTTCCATACCCACATTTGTTTCAATGGCTGAGACACCTTGCTTCATACTTTCTTTTGGCTTCCAGCAGAGGTTATCTGCTTCTTCTACTTTTGATCCACCTTTGGTTGCCGTATCCCTATGGCTTTTGAAAAAGAAGGGAGTTCCGTTGTATCCTTGACTTCTTTGTTGAGATAATCATCCCTCTGCATCACATAGTTTTGGACAAGAATAGCATGTTCATCTTCATGTGTATTCCTGGAAGGACCAGGAGTGTGTGCCTTTCCTAGTTCCTTGAGTGATTCATTCTCTAATTCAAGCGTAATGCGGTTTTGATTTACCCAAACCTGAAGAAGTCCACTTCTTAGGTTTAGGTTGACTGCATGATCATAGATCCAGTCTTGACCCAAGACAAGAGGCTCAGTGAGGTCCTCATCTTGACACACTAGTACTTTAACTGTCATAAGAGTATCTTGAATGTAGAGGGGGAGTTCCACCTCACCCATGCAAGGGGTTTCCACACCTCCCAATCCTTTGAGATATGCTTCCACAGGATTGACATTTATGTTCAATTCTCGACAGTAAGAAAGTTTAACAGCACTAGTGGCTGCACCTGAGTCAATCAAGGCTCTTACAGTCCTTGCACTCGTTCCTTGTCCTATCCCTAAGGTCACAAAAGGACGTCGATCAATTATTCTATGAGAGCTAATTCCTGAAACTTCACACATAGCCATATGATACCCTGGATCTGCATACGCCTCTGTCCTAGGCCGATCTCTACCTTGTCTTCTCAGTTTCATTCTTTGGATGCGTTCTTCTGCCTGCGCCTCTTCTCGAATTCGTTTTTCCTCTTCTTTACGTTTCTTGGCAATGTTGAGTCGATTGAGCATTTCCTCAGTACGGGGTTCTTGATATAACTTGACTCTGCATCCACTAATGTAACTCGGGAGAACATCACCCTCTAGTGTAGCTAATTGAACTACTCCACTGGTTGAGATTCTATTTATGATCATAGGTCCATAGCCTCTCTTCTCTAATTTCCGTGCATGTTGCTTTAAGGTGTAGACTAAGAATAGGTCTCCTATTTTCAAGCCTTTGTCCTTCACATGGGCATCAAAATATGCCTTCTGTCTTTTCTTAGCTGCATAGATCCCCGCTGCAGCTCTAATCTCGTTTCACCTAGTCGCTCAAGGTCAAAGATTCTCAAAGAGAGTTCATGACCCGTCCACTCATGCTCCTGTGCTACTCTCAATGTAGGTATCAAGAAGTCTAATGGAAGCATTGCATTCTGGCCAAATACCATATGAAAGGGTGTGGCTTGGAGTACCGTTTTATAGGCAACTCTGTATGCCCAAACAGCATGGTGTAGCTGTTTGTCCCAATCAGAGCGTTTATTATTCACCAATTTAGTCAGCACATTGCATAGAATCTTATTTGTGCTTTCGGCTTGCCCATTGGCTTGTGGATGATAGGGGGCAGACTTCTTGTGTATCACTAAGAACTCTTGAAGAAGATTTTCAATAACTTCATTGAAGAAGTGAGTGCCTCTATCACTAACTAGCTCTATAGGTAGCCCGTATCTTGTGAACACATTCTCAAATAAGAACTTAGCTTTTGTTTGAGCATCGTTCTTCGTGGTGGCTTTTACCTCTACCCACTTGGTTAGATAGTCTGTGGCCACAATGATATATTCAGCATGTGAACCCTTAGTTGGGGGATTAATAGGACCAACAAAGTCTATTCCCCACTTAGAGAATGCACGTCCACCCATCATAGGTTTCAGAGGCCTCTCATCTTTGCGTATAGGATACTGAGTTCGTTGACAGATATCACACCTCTTCACATAGGTATGTGCATCCATGTGAAGGGTTGGCCACCAAAGACCTGCAAATAGTATGGCCTTGATCACCCGATCTAGTCCAAAATGTCCTCCTGCTACGCCCTGGTGAGAAGTTTCCAATATCTTGAGGTATTCGCTCTCATGGATGCATAATATGAGGTAACCATCTTTACCATGCTTGTATAGGTTGTCACCAATGAGTGAGTAATCTAGGGCTTCTTGTTCTAAACTTCTTTTCCTAGACAAAGTCATGTCTTGTGGGAATGTTTTCGTCCTCAGAAAGGCTACTAGTGGCTCACTCTAGTCTGGCACTATGGACACTTGATAAAGAGTGGCATGTTCCACAGGTGGTTTAGTGCAGCAGATCGGGCATTCCTTGCACAACTTATGGACATCAGCCTCCATAGTCGACCAGTGCACTCCAAGTCTCCTTAGTGTCTGTAGGGTTCATTGCCTCGAATAGTGTTGCTCTAATGCACCTACATGTGCTAATTGCAACCATTTAGCATAGTCATCCTCTTCCACACAACAAGCCAATATCCCTTGGTCTGTCTGTTTGTACATACTTCCTGCCATGATATGGTACTTCTGGGCTTTTACTATCTCCCTATCCTGTGTGTTTATTACTGGGTGGTTAGGCCCGTATGTCAATACTGGCACTAATGGCTTAGCCCACTAAGGTACCACTTCCAAATTAAACTAGTAAGCATCAAGAAGGTCATCTGATACTCCTTGTGGGGCCTCTCCTGATGTGAGCCTAGAGAGATGATCTGCTCTCAAGTGAGTTTTCCCTTTCCTCACTACAACCTCAAAGTCATATTCCATCAACAAGAGGAACCATCTTACTAATCTACATGTATTGCATGGCTTGTTTACCAAATACAACAGTGCTTGATGATCGGTAAAAAAATTAAACTTATTTGCAAGCAAATAGTGTCTAAACTTTTTAACTGCATATAGCATGCCTAATCCTTCTCGTTCAGTGGTGGTATAGTTTCGTTCAGCTGCATTCAATTGTCTACTAGCATAGGCAATTGGAAGATCCATATTACCTTCACCAGTAGGTTGTGCTAACACACATCCAATAGCATAATTGGATGCATCTACGTGAACATGAAAGGGCTTATTCAAATCTGGTGTGGTCAAGATTGGTGCTGAACACAATCTTCTTTTGAGCTCATTGAAGGAGTTCTCACACTCATTAGTCCACTCAAAGTTATTCAAAAGTCTGTACAAAGGCTTTGCAATGATTGCATACATATGTATAAAGCGTCGATAATAGCCACAATGCCCCATGAAAGCTTGTATTTCCTTGACATTCCTTGGTCTAGGTAGCTCTACAATGGCTCTCACTTTCTCCTCATCTGTGGATATGCCATTCTTTGACACACTGTGTCCTAGAATCTTGCCTTGCCTGACCATGAAAACACACTTTTCTGGGTTCAGGCAGACTTGATATTCTCTACATTTGTCAAAGATTTGCCTGAGTTCTAGTATATGTGTTTGTCTAATGTTGGAATGAGCACAAAGATCATCAACATAGACCTCTAAATTCTTCCTCAGGAATTCTTTAAATACATGGCACATCAGTCTCTGAAAGGTTGCAGGAGCAAAAGTGACGAGGTTCTGAGGTGTTGCCGATCTGAACCCCATGCCTTCACGCAGACACGTCAGATATTGCCGAACAGTTCAAAGTTTCAAAGACATGTCAGATATTGCCAAACGCGGAGGACCAAAAGCCTGTCGATCGTCACTGGGCGGTCGCGGAGGACCAAAAGCCTGTCGATCGTGCACCACCCATCAGTCGCGATGGATGGCAGTGCGATGGACACAAAGCTCTTTCCGCCGTCTTCAGCTCTGTCGTTCAATATGAGATTGCCGCCGTCTTCAGCTCCGTCGTCATCAGCACTTCAGAGAGCTCTCTCCGCCGTCTTCAGCTCCGTCGTCATCAGCACTTCAGAGAGCTCTCTCCGCCGTCTTCAGCTCCGTCGTCATCAGCACTTCAGAGAGCTCTCTTCGTCGGCATGATGAAATTGTTTACGTTTAAAAGCAGGCACATTATGTATGTCGGACTAATTATAAACGGCAAAAAGTGATTGATTTCTGCTTTCTCTAACAAGCATCCACGTTAAATCGACAAAGCGGTAAAGAGAGAACGGTGATTTGTGGGATTTGGGGGGTCCCGTGGGCACTAGTCCCCTTCTTTTGTACCTTTGTTTCTTAATTTAATTCAAGTCCGGGAGAGTAGGCTATTGCCGAACTTCCTTTATATTAAAAAAAAAAAAGGTTGCAGGAGCATTGGTAAGCCCAAATGGCATTACTTGAAGAGCAAATATGCCCCACTTTGTGGCAAAAGCTGTCTTATGCTGATCTTCTGGGGGAATGGCTACCTGATTGTAGCCAGAAAATCCATCAAGGAAACTGTATACTTCCTTGCCCACTACTCTTTCTAGTAGATGCTCAGTGATAGGAAGCGGATAGTTATCTCGAATAGTGGCTGCATTAACCTTCTTCAAGTTAATGCACACATGTAGCTTTCCATTCTTCTTGGGCACAACTACGATGGGGGATACCCACTCAGTGTGCTCAATTTCATAGATAAATCCGGCTTCTACCAATCTATCTATCTCCTCCTTGATCTTAGCAGCATAGTTATCGTTATATGTGTATGGCTTTTGTTTAGAGGGTTTGGCATCTAAGGTCATGGGAATAGTGTGTGAGCATATGTTAGGGTCTACACCTTTCAAGTCCTTGTAGCTCCAAGCGAATACATCTCTATATTCTCTTAACAAAGCTATTAGCTCATGCTCTTCATTGTTCTTCATTGATGGCTACATCCATTGTTGCTAAAATTTCTGCCCAGCCGTGAGGCTCAAATTCTTTGTCAAGAAATACTACAGGTGCTTGAATTGATCTATGGGTTTCCTTCGCACCTATCTCTCTGGCTTTTTCTCTCTTCTCTTCTTCTACTGCTACTTTGCACATCCACAAGTGAGTGTCTTCATGCATCGATGAGGATCCTCATCTTATGGAATGCACTGACTCAGTATCATCTTTGGCTCTATGGATGGGGTTCCATTGGATGGGAGGGACATCTCTATGAGAGTAATCCTTGAGATTAACTTTGATTGTGACACCTAAGTGTTGCAAATACAAGGAATTGGTTCCCCAATCCTGTACCACTTGCAACTGTCGCATAAATGGTCTTCCCAAAATCATCTCATAGGCATGGTTCTTGCTAAAATCACATATGGTGAAAGTATGCTCAAACTCAACACCGCATGTAGTGAGAGTTATTTCTTCTAGCAAGCCTAAGGGTCTTTCTATGTGACCATCAACCATCTGCAATTTCATTCTCGTTGGCCTAAGTGCTGGCTTGCCCCAACGCTTCCATAGGGAAGTGGTAGCAATTGCAACTCCTACGTCTGAGTCCAGAATTGCCTTGGTTGTGTACCCCTGGTGGGTAATGGGAAGATAGGTGTTTCCTTCTTCTCCTTCACTCATGTCTCCTATCTTGTCCAAGGGTATTTCTAGCACTGTTCTATGAGATCCTACCTGGGAACGTGGTTTAGCTATCTCTGGTACCTGTTTGGCTACATGTTTCCACAGTTCTGGCCTAACCTTGAGTAACTCTTCTAAAGTGAGATTGCACTGCACTTTAGTATTCTTTACTACCTTCGTATTCCTAGGTATGACCGAGTCTTCATTTCTTACCGAGTTGGGTGCATAAGCTTCCTGAGCGGGAAGGCTTAGCCTTTCACTTGGCTTGTCCTTATTTTGAGAGGTGGGTTCCTTTTTTGATTGTGCAATTAGCCTCTCCAATCTTTCTAGCAGTCCATCAAAGTGCAACTGCATCTTAGCTGAACTAGAGAAGTTAAAGAGGCGACTGGCTTCAAACATGGTTTGAGCCAATTCCACCATCTTAGCACAAATTTTGGTTCTTTCAAGCTCTAGTTCTGCTCTAGGGTAACACTTTTCATGATCAGTTACGTTTGGCCCTTCTTGGATTTTGGCCTGATATGCCTTAAGCATCATATTAGGTCCTTGGGAGTGGGATCTGGTAATACTGATCCTACTCTAGGGGGTGGTGGGGTCGCATGAGGCGGGTTGTAAGGTGGTGGATCGGATAGAGATGGGAATGGAGGAGGTGGGGTATTGTGAGAGGGAGGTTGAGATGTAAGTTCACTTATCTTGGCTCTCGTTTCTCTTAGACTTTCCTCGAGTTCACTCATCTTCTTTGCCCATTGCCTTTTCATTCTTTCGTGGCTATCTCTCCAGGCTCTAGTTCTCTTCTTGGCTATGCTCTCAGTTTCACTAACCTCAAAACTCTTTTCCTGGCCTACACCTTGGTGTTGCTGCAAAGCTTGGGCTCTAGTGACCACTTGCACTGGTGTAGTGGAAGTGACACTTCCTGTGGAATCTACTACCAACCCAATAACGTTAATAGGAGTGATTTTTGGCATATTATTGGGATTCTTTGGGTAATCTCGTAAGAGATGCTCCTTTCCACAATCTTGGCAAAAGCCATGGATTGTTACTGATTGGGGTTGTGTAGGTGCAGGCATGGGGCAATCATGAATGAGGTGATCTCCCTGACATCTGAAGCACGGTCCTCTAGGGAATGGGGGTCATACCTGCCTAGGTTGAGGTATAGAGTTGGGGTTTGTGTACATGACATTTGCACACTCTGGCTCCCAACTAGGTTCACTTGGCTCTTCACAGTAATATGACTCGTTATGCTCAGGTGACCGCATGTAGTAGGCCTGGGGGCTATTTATATGTGTAGAATCAAAGCTATGGTCACTGGGGTCACTTTCTGAAAGCAATGGTGTTACTGGCACTATGGCTCTATTCAAGTTCTCTTCTGCAGCTGCATACTTTACTGGGATCACATTGGCTGGAGCATGAGGTTGTTGGGCTAGCACTGGTTGAGGTCTCTACTTGGCCTGATATTGTGGTTGGTAGGTTTGTTGAGGCCTCGCATATTGTTGTGATGGATACTCGTTCTGATATCTTCCCTGTTGTGGATAGGGCTGAGGGTAGGTTTGCCTAACCGCTTGCTTATTGTATGGGCAATCTTGCGCAGTGTGATTAGTGTCTCTCCGTTCTATGGTGCAGTACTGGCTACTAGGATTCACTTGGGGTTGAGCCATAATGGGGCATACATTCGCCATATGGTCACCTCCACAAGTGTAGCATCTTTTCACTGGGGCAAATCTTGGTATTTGTTTGCTCGATACTCCTAATTTTTGAGCTACTTTCTCGACGAGTTCCTCAATAGATGTGGATTGCAAGGAAGAGAGGCTATTAGAACTATCTGAGTCTTTGTAGATTTTGGAAAGTTCTAATTCCTCCCCTAGGTTATCCTTGATGTCGATGCACATGCGTACACACTCTTCTATGGTCCTAGGGTCTTTCAAGTACACATATGATCTCAACTTTGTACTCAGCAGTCCATCTAGGAATAAAGCCACTTGTTTGGCTGGTGTGGGTAACTCAGAAACAGGACATCTCTCTAGGTATTGCCTAAACCTTCTTCCTGCAAGTCTAACTGTCTCTTGAGGGGTTTACTTGAAGCTATGAATCAGTGAGGAAGTGTTATGCCTGATGCCACTCTTAGAGAATTCAATAATGAAAGCCTTTAGAAGTTGGTCTATGTTCCTGAAGTGTCTCTCATTTAATGGTTGAAACCATGTAAGAGCTGTGTTCCTAAGGGTTAGACCAAATGCATTGTACTGCGTGAATAGGTCCTCAACTTTTTCAGCTCTCAAGACTTGCCTAAACTCGGCCACATGCTCATATGGTTCAGTGCCATCGAAGTAGTTCTTCATGGACTTAACCAGCTGGGTTGGCCTCAAGGTTCTGGTGTGTTCCCTGGGCCTTGGCAAAGGAAAATCATCAGCATTTCTTAGGTTCCTCGGGGCTCTTGGTCTCTCGATTTCTTCTCTATCCGTCTCTGTTCTCATCCTTTCTCTTCCCAATGGGTTAGTAAAACTTACCTCAGGTCTTTCTCTATTCCTGTCTCTTTGAGCTCCATGAGCTTGGGACGTTCCAGCTCCTAGGTTTCCAAAAGAGACATTAGATCTTGGCTGGGGAAAGATAAATTCACCCTTCCAAGTGTAGGCATGCCTACCATGCTCCGTGACTATGAAGATCCTCTCTAAAGTGTTGTCTAAATAGGTCACCTTGCCTGGGCTATCAGGATCTTTGAATTCATAGATCGTGATCATTCCTACCTCATTCGGTTGATTAGGCTTATACTTCCAGAAAGCTTCCTCGGTTTCTCGATTTAGAAGTAGATCTATGCTCTTATTGTCCTGGGGAATCCACTCTGGCGTGATAATTCTAGTAAGCACTGATTTGCCTCGGGGGCTTTTAGGTTCTACACCTTGTTCCCTTGCTCTATGTCACCCATGTCAGTCTCTGCGATCATGTTGCCGAACTCGTCTGTCCTATCTGGAAGGGTGGTGACTACATAAATAGTCCCTTCTTTATCTAGGTATGCTCCATTCTCGAACTTGACTACTGGGTGTTCTAGTCCATGGGGTTGATCAGGGTTCTTAATCTGGACCACAGATCTTCTCAGGCCATCTTCATAGATGCAAGCACCTAGACGATTAGTCCTGATGTATTCCAATTGAGTCTTGTAAGGTCCTTCTGGCTTTTCTAGGTACGCCACCCCTGAACTACCTACTGGTCTCTCCATGTTATAGGACATCTCAGAATCACTTGTTTCTGATCTGGGAGTGTATGTGTAATCACTCAACTGCTGGGCCCAAGACCTAGCAGTGTGATTGACACTAGCTTCAGAAGATCTGAGGCTTTGTCTATCTTGGCCTAAGTGTCTTCCTGACCTAAGGTTCATATGCCTGGTTTATCTACCCCCTTGGTCCCAAGTACCCTCTTGTTGCAGGTTAATTTGTACCAATCACTTTGTTCTTTTTAGTTGAATATTGTGTTAAGCCCTTGTTTGGAATCACGTCGTCAGGATTACTTAAGTGAATTTCGCACTTGCTAATTGATCGAACCACGTTTACTTTTGTCCCTTAGGGTTTTTGCGCTTAAGATCTACCTAATGCTTGTACTTAGTTGATTAGTTCTCTTGGACTTGATTCGTGCCTGACATTGTCCTAATTAATCACCACAACTAGGTCGTACTTAGCCTAAGCTAGGAATTGACAAAGGGTGTTGAGAATTCCCAACCTTAAGGCTTCTTCCTTGGTTGTCCTTGTGTGCCCAGGAAGCGGGTTCCCAAGCTTGCACTTACTCTTGCTTGGATTATCCTTCGATTGCTCTCAATCGACCTGTAAAAGTCCCAATGTTAGCTCAAGATTTCAATGTAAAAAACACAACAGACCAAATTCATTCATGCAATTCAGAGATCAACTTGTTCTTTGGCTTTATGGAAGACAATCCTAAAGATTCCCTAGCTTTCCTACCCTTGGGTATGGTCAACTTCAAAATACCCTATCTAATAATCTTGACCAGTGGAAGTTTTGGTAGTACTCCCCACGAGCTTTCCAACAAGCCTAAAATCACTCTGAATAGATTTCGTATGAGGAAGTTATGACTGTTCAGGCATTTAGGGTTCAAAACAGGCTCTCATGGTTCAAGAATTTTTTTATGATTTTCTCGGTGTTTTGCCCACTTCTAAGGCTCTAAGGTAGTCTCAATATGTTAGAAATCATGCCCAAAAATTATCCCAAGTCAATCAATTATTACACTTCAAAAAATTATTCGTGAGGCGTGTGTATCGCGATAGCTCAGGTCGATGTGTCGCGATAGGTGGGTGTGTCGCGATAGGTGGGTGTGTCGCGATAGATGGGTGTGTCGCGATAGATGGGTGTGTCGCGATAGATGGGTGTGTCGCGATAGATGGGTGTGTCGCGATAGATGGGTGTGTTGCGATAGATGGGTGTGTTGCGATAGATGGGTGTGTCGCGATAGGCCGGTGTGTCACGATACTTCGGTGTGTCGCGATAGATGGGTGTGTCACGATAGATGGGTGTGTCGTGATAGGTCGGAGTGTCGCGAGATGGGTGTGTCGCGATACGTTGGTGTGTCGCGATAGATGGGTGTGTCGCGAGATGGGTGTGTCGCGATACGTTGGTGTGTCGCGATAGATGGGTGTGTCGCAATAGGTCGGAGTGTCGCGATAGATGGGTGTGTTGCGATACTTCGGTGTGTCACGATACTTCGGTGTGTCACGATACTTCACTGTGTCACGATAGACCGAGATATGGTGATTTTTTCTGATCTGGCTAGTAATTCTAGGAGCTCTCAGCCTGCGCAGTGTCGTGGTGCACTCATAATCGTGATTGGGTTAACTTTTCGGTGTGTCACGATAGCTCGCACTCGACGCCTCGGGGCATGCGCAGAGGATTTCCGTACTTGTTGAGATTGCTGGAGATGGTGAGGATGCTGCAACCTGTAAGAAACATGCAAAAACACACAAAAACAACAATACACACTCGCTCTCTCTCAAACTCGCACAAAGCAAATGAGGAGAATGAATTGGTAGTGGGAATATGAAGTGGAGAAGGAGATGGAGATGGAGATGGAGATGGAGATAGAGATGGAGATGGAGAAAAAAAAACAAGAAATTTTACCTACTACTTACCATTCCAACGCGTCCTCTCTACGTCTTACCATCACATGCTCAACCTCAAAGCTCGATCCCCGGCAACGGCGCCAAAATTTGGTGTAGCTAAGTGATGAGTAGCACCTCCTTTAATGTCAATCTGGGAAGACATGAGGATGGTATGAAGACCTCGAACAAGTGATGACACAAGTGCGTGAGTGAGAAGCACACTAACATGCACACACATACACACACACGTGCACACAAGGTAAGACAAAGAGAGAGAAGCAATGGAGTTCTTTAGATTACTCAAAAGTTCTCTTACAAGTTCAATTCTACAACAAGCTAACCTCAAAAATGAGCTCTCTAGCTCTTTTTATAGTTTTTGACTAGCTTTGGCCTTGTTCGGACCTAGTGTCTGGCCTAAATAAAAATTAGGTTCTAGGGCCTATTTGAGGGCTCAAACGGAGTCTAAGAAATATGAAAATTGATAGGTAGGTACTTCTAATGCTCCTCAAGCTCAAGGACTCCTTGGCTTGCACAAAATGGAGTTACAAAAGGTGGAATGGTATTTACAATGGTGTAAAGTGTCTAAATCACTATTTAGGAAGTATTACTTCCTGGAAAAATTTGGACGGCCTACTTGCTAGATCTTCGTTGACTACTTTGTCTGCTTGTGCTTTCTCTTCGCTCTGACTCCCTTCTTTGACTTCCTTGTCTTGTGAGTCCTTGGGTGCCTTGACTGCTACCAACAATATGTATATGTATATGTATATGTATATGTATATGTATATGTATATGTATATGTATATGTATATGTATATGTATATGTATATGTATATGTATATGTATATGTATATGTATATGTATATGTATATGTAGATGTATATGTATATGCATATGTATAGGTATATGTATATGAATATGAATATGTACATGTATATGTATATGTATATGTATATGTACATGTATATGTATATGTATACGTATATGTATATGTATATGTATATGTATATGTATACGTATATGTATATGTATATGTATATGTATATGTATATGTATATGTATATGTATATGCATATGTATTTGTATATGCATATGTATATGTATATGCATATGCATATGCATATGTATATGTATATGCATATGCATATGTATATGTATATGCATATGCATTTGCATATGTATATGTATATGCATGTGTATATGTATGTGTATATGTATATGTATATGTATATGTATATGTATATGTATATGTATATGTATATGTATATGTATATGTATATGTATATGTATATGTATATGTATATGTATACGTATATATGTATATGTATATGTATATGTATAAGTTTATGTATATGTACATGTATATGTATATGTATATGTATATGTATATGTATATGTATATGTATATGTATATGTATATGTATATGTATATGTATATGTATATGTATATGTATATGTATATGTATGTGTATATGTATATGTATGTGTATATGTATATGTATATGTTATGTATACATATATGTATGTGCATAGGTATATGTATATGTATACGTATATGTATATGTTTATGTATATGTATATGTGCATGTATATGTATATGTACATGTATATGTATATGTAAATGTATATGTATATATACATGTATATGTATATGTAAATGTATATGTATATGTAAATGTATATGTATATGTACATGTATATGTATATGTAAATGTATATGTATATATACATGTATATGTATATGTGAATGTATATGTATATGTAAATGTATATGTATATGTATATGTACATGTACATGTACATGTATATGTATATGTATATGTATATGTATATGTATATGTATATGTATATGTATATGTATATGTATATGTATATGTATATGTATATGTATATGTATATGTATATGTATATGTATATGTATATGTATATGTATATGCATATGCATATGTATATGTATATGTATATGTATATGTATATGTATATGTATATGTATACGTTGGAGCAGTACAATCAACAATTGGTGATTATATAAAGCCTAGAAGTGAAGAGATGAAGGAAAGACTGAAGATCAACTTCCTGAAGTAAAGAGAAGATTCAGATAGCAAAGTTCTTTAAATTATATGTACATTAGTTTTGTATATACTTCAATATACTTGAAGTAATGACGAATCAGTACTCATATATATATATAAGTACGTGCTCATATTTGGAGGTGTGTGTAAGATGAAATATAGATGAGTAGATGATGAACAATGTATGTATCATCCATCAGATGTATGAAGAGTTAAGATAAGAAAAAGGTTTCAGAGAATTGCGCGTCAATTTTTTCTCTAGTTCTCCTTCTATGCTTAATCTTATGAGAAATCCTTTTGTACACATCTAAGTCCATAGTTAATCGATCTATGGTTAAAGTTTGAGAGTTCAATTGCAAACACGCTGAGAGAATTTTGGATAGGAACATCTATATGTGAGAAAGTGTTGAGTGTCTTCTGAAACAGGCGCAGATTCAATGGTCAAAGAAATGGATAGTGCTCAGTGCATAGTGTAAAGTTTTACACAAATGAAGAGTCAAAATTTAAGTTGGAAGGTAAGCCATCTATGGCTAAAAGCATTTGCTAAAACAGGTTCTAGTTTGGGAGAACCATGTCTTAGAAGTTGCAGGTGTCAAAGTCGACTCTACAGGGAGACAGTTTTAGACATAGGTAGATTGTTTGAATCATTTCTCACAATCTATTCAAGCTTCTGAAGTGTTTTAACTTGGAGAAGGTGCACAACCTCTAGTCAACACATTCTACAAAGTTTTACCAAAATGTTTACACAAATGATTAATCAATGAGTGATTATTGTGCAACAGACTTTTTTGAGAAATGATTTTCTTCAAAGTTAGCTAATTTCTTGATAGTTTGGTGCTTGTCTTCCAAAATTGGTTGGAGTTTAAAGTTATTCTTGATATAGAGGTGGTCTAACATCAAGGATAGCTTGTTCTTTTGGAGATTAACACTCTCCTTCAGTGGTATCAGAGGAGGAAGTATCAAAATTGAGGAAAGGAAGACTACGACTGCTACAGACATACAAATTTCACATCTTGAAGGTATAAAAGAATAAAGTGTGATAGGAAGACTGAAGGAAGACACATAAAGGTTATCAAAAGGATCAGAAGGAGCAACATTCGAAGCCAAGGTACATTCATTCCTTATAAGGACTAAAGATTTGAGACTACAAGTGAAGCAAGGATGGGAGATAGTCTCCAAATTGAAAAGTTGGATAGAGAAAACTATCCAGCTTGGTCTATGAGAATGGAAGCTCATCTTATGAGCAAAGATCTGATAGGATACATAACAGGAGAGGAAGAAAAGCTAGAGTTTAAAGATCCTGATGTTCCAACCAGGGAGGAGCTTGCAGATATAAAGATTTGGATGAAGAAGGATGCTCAAGCAAGGAGCATAATCTACATGGCAGTAAATGATTATTTGCTTCCTCATATCAGAGGACTTGAAAGTGCAAGTGACATTTGGAATGCTTTGGAAGAGCATTTTCAGAATACAACCAAATCAAGGAAAGCTTCAATATGGGCAAAGTTTACTACCTTCAAGAAGAAGGCTTCACAATCAATATCTGATTATGTGACAAAGATGAAAGACATTGCTGATTCTTTAGGTGCAGTTGATGAAGATATTGAAGAAGATAAGTTGGTAAGACAAATTCTCACAGGAATTAGAGGAGATGAGAAGTGGAAGCCTTTTATTTTATCTACAGAACTTTCATTAGATCATTTCACTCTTGATTTGAATCAATTGTTAAGGCATATGCTAACTTTTGAGAATGATATCAAAGGAGATGTTGATAAGAGTTCAGGTCATGCAATGTATTCTAAAGACAAGAAGAAAGTTAGCAAAGCAAAGCAACAATCAGTTGAAGATGAAGGTACTCCAAGTCAAGCAAACTTCCTAAGAGGAAGAGGAAGTTGTAGAAGTAGAGGAAGAGGCAGAAATAATAAAGATAATGTTAGAGCTTGTTGGATATGTGGTAAGACCAATCATCTATCTCATGATTGTTGGCATAATAATCAAAGCAATGGTAATTTTAATCAGAACTTTAATCAAAGAGGAAGAGGTGGCAGATATCAGAGAGGAAACTTCAGAGGTAGAGGTGGTAGGAATTCATTTGGAAGAGGTGGAGGAAGAAGCTTCCAAAATCAATCCTATAATAACACCTACTACAATTATGCATCAGATCAGAAAGAAGATTCGACTCTTATTATGAATGCAACATGTGAAGCCTCACATGAAGACATGAGAGTATTTTATATTGACTCACGATGTAGCAACCATCTGAGTGGAAACATTGCTTTGATGACTAATCTAGATCATAATGCAATCAATCATACAGTTCAAACAGGTAATAATACAAAGCACAAAGTAAAGTCAATTGGTTCAGTCAAAGCCAAAGATGGAAGCACTCTCTTGAGTAAGGTCGTGTATGTTCCTACAATTCCAAAGAATTTGATTAGTGTAGGACAAATTGTGGAAAAAAGGATATGAGGTAAGGTTCACTAATGATGGAGTTTATGTTGAAGACCCTAGTCAAGAGTATAAACAAATTGTTACAGGAAAGAAGGAAAGAAGGCTCTTTACATTAAAGATACAAGGTAATATTGACCATGCTATGTTTACATATGGAGAGCAAAAGGTGTCTGAATTGGATCTTTGGCATAAAAGACTTGGACATTTTAATGAAAGAGGTATCAAAGAAATGATAAACAATAGTTCAGTGCTTGGATTGCCTAATGTTGCAGGTCAACACATGACATACAGATGTGAAGCATGTCAGTTAGGTAAGGCTCATAAGCAGTCATATAATAAGCATGGTTTTATGTATTCAGAAAGACTTGAATTGATACATACAGATGTGTGGGGTCCTTCAAAAGATTTCAGTATAAATGGTTCAAGATATTATGTCATATATGTTGATGATGCTACCAGGTGGATCACAATCTATGTGATCAAAGATAAGTCAGAAGTGTTTAATACATTTAAACACTATCATGCATATGCAGAAAGAATTACATGTCAAAAGTTGAAGAGACTAAGATCAGATGGAGGGGGAAAGTATTTCTCTAATGAGTTTAATGATTACTTGTGGAATGCAGGTATAAAGAGAGAGGTTACTTGCAGGTACTCTCCTCAACAAAATGGGGTAGCAGAGAGAAGAAATAGAACTCTTGTTGAGTTTGCAAGATCCATGATGAAGGAGAAAAATTGTCCAAATTATTTGTGGGCTGAGGGTGTAAACACAGCCACATATTTGGTCAATAGGTTACCTTGTAAAGCTTTGCAGGGCATGACACCATATGAAGCTTGGTGGGGTAAGAGACCTACCTTGGATCATTGTAAAATATTTGGATGCTTGGCGTATGCATATGTGCCATCTCAATTGAAGCATAAATTGGAACCTAAAGCAGAGAAGTATGTATTCATTGGTTATGATGACAAGCAGATGGGTTATAGGCTGTGGAGTCCATCCACAAAGCAATTCATTGTGTCCAAGGATGTTACGTTTGATGAGCAAGGTACTTGGTATGCAGGTACACTTAATGTGCATGCAGAGTTGAAGAAGTTGTGAATCAAAAGAAAGGTAAGTCAAAGGTTCACATATTTGATGAAGAGGAGAACAATGAAGTACAGGTTGAAGTTGAAGAAATGCCAAGATTTGATCCAAAATGTGATGAACGAGAAACTTCAAGAACTGGAGAAGTCAGAAGGTCATCTAGGCACAAATGGCAACCTACAAGGTATAGCTATGATACTTCATTCTTGACTACTAAAGATTATGCTTACATGTTGAAAGCAGATGAAGATCCATCTACATATGATGAAGCCAAAGGGAAGAAGAATTGGGAAAAAGCTATGCAAGAGGAATATGATGCATTGATGGAAAATGAGACTTGGGATTTAGTTCCTAAGCCAAATAGTCAGAAGATCATTGGATGTAAGTGGGTTTACAAAACAAAAAGTTTGCAGATGGAAGTATATCTAGGTACAAGGCTAGGCTTGTTGTGAAGGGATATGCACAGACATATGGTGTGGACTATGATGAAACTTATAGTCCTGTTGCAAAGATGACAACCATAAGGACACTCATAGCAATTGGTGCTTGCAAAGGATGGAAATTATCTCAATTAGATGTGAAGAATGCATTTTTGAATGGTTTTATTTCAGATGAAGTCTACATGGAACAACCAGATGGTTTCAAAGATCAAGTGTATCCAAATTATGTGTGTAAGCTCAAGAGAGCTTTGTATGGGTTGAAGCAGGCCCCAAGGGCATGGAATTATAGACTTGTAAAGTTCTTAAAGGAACTTTAATTTCAAGCATCAAAGGCAGATAGTAGCTTGCTAGTCAAAGCAAGTGAGGATGGCTTTATTTATGTTTGTATTTATGTTCATGACATAATACTTACAGGAACAGATGACAAAGGTATACACATGATTAAGAAGCAGATGGAGAAAGAATTCAAAATCAGTGATTTGGGAAATTTGTCATTCTTTTTGGGAGTGGAGATTTCATATACTCAACATGGAGTATATGTAACTCAAGAAAGGTATCTGAAAAATTTGTTAACCAAATTTAAAATGGAAGATTGTAGGATAGCACCAACTCCAATGGAAGTAAATCATAGATTGACTAGATATGGAGGAGAGGAATTCAAAGATATGAAGCTCTATCAGAGTTTGGTGGGTAGCTTGATTTATGCTACATTAACAAGGCCTGATTTATCATATGTAGTTGGAGTTCTATCTCAATTTATGCATTGTCCTAGAAAGGAACATTGGATTGCAGGACAAAGAGTACTTAGGTACATCAAGGGCACACTTAAAGAAGGTTTGTATTATGGATTTACTTCAGATACAAGAGTCAAAATATACAGTGATGCAGATTGGGCAGGTAATTCTGATGATAGAAGATCAACACATGGATATTTGTGTTATGTGGGAGATAAGCTAATTTCATGGTGTTCTAAGAAGCAACA
>CM035436.1:89846638-89874138 GCA_020310875.1 Ceratopteris richardii
GATGTGAACTCATCTCTTACTTGCGTCATACACATGAACATCTGTCGAAATGCATTATCTACAATGGGTGATAGTATTAATGGGGTGCTAAATGAAGATGCAGTGGGTGTAGATGCAAAGGGAACGGGGAATGGGGGTGGGAAGGTGGATGCGGTGGTGATTGTGGAAAATTGTGAGGTGCCTAAATATGTTTGTGCCGTGAGTGAAGTGAGTGGTGATGCAGTTGATGGTGAGATGTCCATGTCATTGGACGTGTCCAGTGCGGTGACTGTGAATATGGGTGTGACTGTGGGTGCTTGTGCTGGTGTAAATACGGGATTTACAAAGGTTGATGAGTAATTTACAGGGGGGTTGGCTGGAGCAGCTTGGTGGAAAGGGGAAATAGGGGTTACAGTGGTTCGGGGAGGTGAGACGGGGGAGAAGGTTAAGGGCGGTGGGAATGGAAAAAGGGGTCTTGGAGTTGTGGGGAAAGATGGAAAAGATGGATGGAGGAATGGGTTGGATAGAAAGGTGGGTGTGTGAGGGGGTAGACTAGGTCTAATGGGTGCAGAAATTGTGGGGTGAGTGGTCGTAAAGACGATTTCTGCTACGCCACCGGCGAATGAAGATGTTGGTCTGGGGGAAGGAGGGTGAAGAGGGGAGGCTGGATGGACTGGCGGTGATGGAGGAGCGGTTGGGGTGGTCGGTACTTCAGTGACTACTGAGGTATGTACATTTGTAGCGCGGGGTGGGGAATCTACAAGGATGGTTTCTGTTGTCAATGAACTTTCGGGGACGAGGCGTGCTTCCTTGGCTTGTTCGGAAGACTGTGCTCCTGTTGGTACACGAATGTATTCGCCGGGCTTTGAAAGTAGTCGTACTCGGCGGGGGTCAAACTGTGGTAGTGGCTTTCTTTGCAAGTATCTGAGTGCTTCGTTGGAGCCTACTGATTTAACTAACTCTCGGAATCCTTTGATGTATGCATCTTCGAATCCGCCTGTGACAAGTTCCTGTTCTATTATTGCTTGACTCTCTTCCTCAGTCAGCTTTTTGCGTGCCCAAACTTTTTCCATAGTTCTATACAGCTTCTTAATAGCCAGTGTGTAAGCTGCTGCTTCACAAGTTTCATCTTCATGGGTACTTGTATCACCATGTGTGTCTGTTTGTTGGCCTTGGCCATCTGTCTGTTCATGCTCTTGGGATTCGTGAGTGCCCTGGCTGGCTTCGTCATCGCCTTCATCGTCATCGGTTGCTGTTCCTTCGTCATCAGAGCTAGACACAATCTGTCCTTGTGGCTGATCCCGGGGTGTGGTGGGATAGCTGGGCCTTTCATATTCTTGAGAAAACAGTTGTCCTTCTGAAAATTGGAACTCATTGGAGAATGCATCGAGCATTTTAAAATCGAACGTTGTGTTCAGTGGCGCTGCTTGTTCTGCTTCTAAATGGGGTATTGGAAAAGAGAACGCTTCCGCACCAATAGTGGTGGGAATTTCCGCTGCCGTGGTGATAGGTTCTGAGGTTGTCACTGCTTGAGGTTCAACAGTACTGGTGGTGCCCTCCGTTACCATTGGTCTTGATAATCTGATACGAATAGGTTGTACGGTGGGAGTGGCTGCTGTCGGTGACTGCTCTGGAGATGGTTGTGGTGAGGGTGATTCCGGGACTTGTAAGCACGGGATAGTGCCTCTCATCCGCTTTCCGGCTCTGCCTTTGGTAGACTTTCTAGCCTTCTTAGTGGTCCCTTTGAATGCTTTCAGTTCCTCACTGTTCAATGCACGTTCGATCGGCAGGTCATATGCCAAGCACATATATATAATCCTTGTAAGTGCACAACATCCATTGATGACCTTCTTTCGCTCCCATCTATGTTGTGCCAAATAGAGTTGATCAATTATCCAGCTAGCTAGATCAACCGTTTGAGATCCAGTACATGCTAAGTATAATCCAAACCAGATTCTTTTGTGGGGCATGGTAAAATGATCCTGAGCTGGGAAAGCAAAATGCTGCATGCATATCCGCAATGGCTTGGAAAGCTCAGGGGTTATAGCTGAAATGTCCTCCCACTTAGTTACATCACCACGTTTCATCGGCTCTGGAACTAGCCGTTCTCGTCCCGTAGGAGTGTGCGTTCCATGTATTTTGAGAGCTGCGCGAATTAAATCTTTAGACAGATAAAACCTTCTGAATGGAGGGTCATTTACCAAGGATGGTAACATGAATGTGCCGGGTAGATCCTTGTTCTCTGAAGCCGTCAAGGTGGTTACTAAGTAAAAGCATCTGTAAAAGTCGGGTTTAGGCAGAGGGTCACTAAAATATTATGTAAATCCCGCCCGTGCCCAAACGTGCGTTAAATCTTGTGTATTCTGCAGTCCTTCAAATTCTCTTGAAAAGAACTGGTACTTGGCCCATGTGCGCAAATCAAATGCCAAATTGGCCTCAAATATGAAATCAGCGTCTGCTAATGGTCCTGCTAGGCCTTGAAACCAGTGAGAATTACGATGAATCTTCTCAGTATATCCTCTAGGAGGATCGTCGATTGACATGGGTCCTGGAAAACCTTGAAACTCTGGTGGTTGCATCGTCGGATGAGATTCCGCGAGTAATTCTCCAATATTGGCCATTGGTGCACTGGGGCCAGCTTCTGATGGTCCTTCTTCGGTTTGCATGATGACTGACGAGCTAATGGAAAAGATCTACTACAAAAGATTAACACATTAGTATGGAAATTAATTATGATCCCATTAAAGTGAGACCGCAATCCCTTTCCATGACCGATGTGTAGCCCGTGTAGCCAGGTGTTGTGAGGTGGTTAATGGAATGATACAGGTCTCTAGACGCCTACATGGTCAGATTATGCATACATTTCTTGATGAGCTTTTATTATGCATGATGTGGGGTTTTGGTGTATGAATTCATAGAAGGTTTGGTTGAGGGTGAATTATTACAAGGGTGGAGTTTAAACGGGGTGGGAGAATTTAGATAAGGGGGTACAAGAAGACGTCTGGATACGTTTCGGTATCCATTTCCTAAGAGTCTTTGAGTGGGTGGTGTGTTTCTGCTGAGGGACAAAAAGTGGTATCGGGTTTGATGGTATTGAAGGATGGAAAGATTTCTGAGGGGTATATATTACATGGCTTGAGGGTTGGGCTATAATACATGGTCTGGGTACCCAAATTTGCGTGGGTGTGGGTCTATTGATAAGGTACTTCTTGGCGATCCAAATTTGTCGAGTATTTATACTTGTAGAAGAAGATCGAGGGGACTTTGGATGCTGACTCTGCTTTTTTTGAAACTTTGTCCTGTTCTCGTCTGCAGTGTTGCCAATAGCCTGTGGTTGCTGTCCTTTTGGCACCCATATTTGTCTCGTGCCACTTGTTCTGTGATGCTGATACTACTGCTTTCTTTGCCTTGTCTGGTGGTGTCGTTGGTCTGGGTTCCTCTGTTGTGGTTGACTCCTTCGTG
Source organism: Ceratopteris richardii (assembly GCA_020310875.1). Taxonomy (NCBI): domain Eukaryota; kingdom Viridiplantae; phylum Streptophyta; class Polypodiopsida; order Polypodiales; family Pteridaceae; genus Ceratopteris; species Ceratopteris richardii. Next base: position 89,850,080 of record CM035436.1, read on the forward strand.
GTTGGGTTTGAGAGGTCCAGTGGATGCTCTGCTTTGGAAAAGAAGGGAGATCCAACACTTGCGTGACCTGCCCATTAGGAAGTGATTCGTTATTTATCTTTAATCTAGGCCAGTCCGCAGCAAGTTTGGAAGGATGAGCACCGCAGGGTATTGTGCTCATTTGGCCGCTGATGCAACCCACCTGACCGCTGATTGTGTCCATCTGCCCTAGCGGTTGGGTAGCTGCCCCTTCTAGTTTGCAGGAAGCCCCAGGGAAGATCTCCTGTCATCCTTCTGATTGACAACTGTCTATAGCCAAGCCCGAGTGGGTTGGTGTAGACGTAACGTGACTGATCTGACCAAAGATTTTCCGGTCTTCCGTCGCATGCATTTCATAGGGTCTATGGCTACAAACCTCAGTCGGAATGCCATTAGGGAAGTCAAGCGGTATCACTCGCTTTTGATCTAAGGTTCCAATATGTAAGGAGCCTTGTCTAAGATTTAGGTCCACTGAGTGATCGTATAGCCAATCTTGGCCAAGGATTAGGGGTTCTATCAGGTCGTCATCATGGCACACTAGTAGCTTCACTGTCAAGGTCACATCGTTTATGAGGATAGGAAGGTCCACCTCACCCATGCAAGGGGTTTCTATGCCTCCTAGCCCTATGAGGTATGCCTCAATTGGCCGCATTTCTATTCCTGAATCCTTATAGTGGGACCATCTAATCGCACTAGTCGCAGCACCTGAGTCAATTAAAGCCCTGAGCTCTTGGCAAGGGTTGTCGTGCTCTAGCCTGACTGTAATGAATGGTCTCCTGTCCACTATACTAGGATGAGTGGTTGACTTTACTTGACACATGGCCATGGGATATCTGGGTGTAGTTTCCAGATGGTTATAATGTTCTCTCCCTAGTCCTTGTCTTCTTAGCTTCATGCGCTTAATGCGTTCTATTGCTTCTGCCTGAGCTTCCGCTCGTATTCTATTTTCTTCCTCCTTACGCTTCTTTGCCAACGTGAGTCGTCTAAGCATCTCCTCAGTAAGAGGTTCCTGATATAACCTGACTCTACAGCCACTAATATAATTAGGCATTACGTCTCCTTCTAAGGTGGCTAACTGTACTGCTCCACTTGTCGAGAGTCTGTTAATGATCATAGGTCCATAACCTCGCTTTTCTAACTTACGTGCGTGTTGCTTTAGCATATATACTAGAACTACTCTGAGATTTGGTAATCTCTCCTTCTTTGATCTTTATCCTAGGATTCTTGGGTCCGTATGTCAGAATAGGGACTATAGGCTTAGCCCATTCTGGTGCTATCTCAAGGTTAAACAAATATGCATCTGGTAATTCGTCCACTATTCCTTGAGGAGCTTCTCCTGAGGTTAATCTCGAAAGGTGGTCAGCTCTGAGATGTGTCTTTCCTTTCTTGACTACTACTTCAAAATCGTACTCCATGAGTAATAGAAACCAACGTATCAATCGTCCCGTGTTACATGGTTTGTTGACTAAGTACAATAGGGCTTGATGATCTGTAAAGAACTTGAATTTGTTTGCCAACAAATAGTGCCTAAACTTCTTTACCGCGTAGATCATCCCTAATCCTTCTCGTTCCGTCGTGGTGTAATTTCTTTCTGCTGCGTTCAATTGTCTGCTCGCGTAAGCTATGGGGAGATCTATGTTACCTTCACTCGTGGGTTGTGCTAACACACATCCTATGGCGTAGTTGGATGCATCCACATGTACATGGAATGGCTTACTCCAATCTGGGGTAGTCAATATAGGTGCTGAGCACAAGCGTCGTTTAAGTTCATTGAATGAATTTTCACATTCATCTGTCCATTCAAAGTTGGTTAAAAGAGAGTACAAAGGCTTGGCTATGATTGCATACATGTGTATGAATCTCCTATAATAGCCGCAATGGCCCATAAATGCCTGTACCTCTTTCACAATAGTTGGTCTAGGTAATTCTGCAATTACTTTCACTTTTTCTTCGTCTGTAGAAATTCCATTCTTTGACACAATGTGTCCTAGAATTTTGCCTTGTCTGACCATGAAAACACATTTTTCTAGGTTCAAACAAACCTGATATTCTTGACATTTGTCAAATATTTGTCTTAACTCTGGGATATGTGTCTGCCTGATATTAGAGTGAGCACAAACTCTTGCGTAAGAATTCCTTAAAAACATGACACATGAGTCTCTGGAAAGTGGCGGGTGCATTTGTGAGACCAAAAGGCATTACACGAAATGCAAATATGCCCCATTCGGTGGCAAATGCCGTCTTGTGTTGATCTTCTGGAGCAATGGCTACTTGATTATAGCCTGAAAAACCATCAAGGAAGCTGTACACTTCCTTGCCCGCAACTCTTTCCAATAGATGTTCTGTGATAGGAAGAGGATAACTGTCTCTAATCGTGGCGGCATTAACTTTTTTAAGGATAATACACACACGCAATTTTCCATTCTTCTTGGGCACAACCACAATGGGGGATACCCATTGGGTATGCTCAATTTTGTAAATGAATCCTGCTTCTATCAAACGATCTATTTCTTCTTTAATCTTCGTTGCGTAGTTATCATTGTACGTGTACGGTTTCTGTTTCGTAGGTTTTGCATCTGGAGTCATAGGGATTCTATGAGACATATATCTGGATCTACTCCTTTCAAATCTTTGTAACTCCAAGTGAACACATCTCTATATTCACGCAATAGGGCCACTAATTCTTCTTCTTCTTCATTCGTCAAATCATGCCCTATGTATGTACATTTTTCTTCTTCTCCTTCTATGGCAACTATTACTTTCTTGGTTTTCTCTGGGTTATCATATACTTGTCCGTCATTCGCCTTTCTATTAGGCATTCGTACCATGATTCTTCTATCTTTGATTTCATATTTCTTGAAGTTCTCGAGAACCTCAAACAAAGATTCTTCTTTTTCTGACATGGTTTCTTTCTTCTTTCTTTTCTTTCCTTTACTCTTAGTAGTCACTTCTGTGGCTAACCTCACCTCATTCGTAATTTCCTCGTGTCTCTGAGGGTGAGTCTCTACTTCGTAGAAATATTCTTCCTCTGATGCAAAGGGTGGGTCCATGATAATTGATTCTAAATCAAAATCACTTGCATCCTCGAATGCATTAGTGTTCGGTTCACATTCTTCTAAAATTGCATCGCACATGATTGGCTCTATCGTAAAAACTGAAATGTCATAGCCATCCTCGTCACAGTGGGGTGTCCATTGTTCTTCATTGATGGCTACATCCATGGTTGCTAGGATTTCTGCCCAACCATGGGGTTTAAACTCTTCAAATGGAAATACTACCGGTGCATAAGCTGGATCTTGAAGGGTTCGTGGATGTTGTTCTGCACCTAAGGTCCTTGCTTCTAATCTTTCTTCCTCTTGTTTTGCAACTTTACACATCCATAAATGAGTATCCTCATGCAACCAAGAAGGATATGATTCTAATGAGTGCACGGATTCTGTTTCTACTGGTGTCTTATGGATGGTATTCCATTGTATTGGGGGTACATCTCGATGTGAATAGTCTTTAAGATTGACTTTGGTAGTCACTCCTAAATGTTGCAAGTACAAAGAATTAGTTCCCCAATCTTGTACAATTTGCAACTGACACATGAATGGTCGTCCCAATATCATCTCATAAGCATGATTTTTGCTAAAATCACAAATGGCGAAAGTATGCTCAAATTCTACACCACAAGTGGTGAGAGATATGCCTTCTAGTAAGCCTAATGGTTTTTCTATGTGTCCGTCAGCCATTTGTAGCTTCATCCTGGTGGGTCTTAATGCTGGATTACCCCAACGTTTCCATAAAGCGGTGGTAGCTATGGCTACTCCGGCTCCTGAATCTAAGATGGCTTTCGTGGTGTAGCCCTGATGGGTTATCGGAAGATAAGTGTTACCTTCCTCTCCTTCGCTTACATCTCCAATCTTTTCTACGGGTATCTCTGGTACCTTATTTTGTGATCCTATTTGTGAGGGAGTAGTAGCAAGCTCGGGGAATTGATTTGCTACATGTTTCCACAATTCTGGTTTTACCTTCAACAACTCCTCTAGAGTGAGATTACAGTGTACTTTAGTATTCTTGATCACTTCCGTGTTTCTAGGGATTATTGATTCTTCATTCCTCACTATTATCGTGGGTGCTCTCATATTAATAGACTTTGCTTCCCAAGGTCCTGTGAACTGAGGTAATTCTTGTAAAGAATTAGATTCAAAAGCTGTGTGTTCACTCAGTTGTTCCTCCTCTACCTCATTGTAAATAGAGGGGATGTCTTGGGAAAATTGCTCCTACAAGTCGTCTATTTCTTGAATAGGAGGATGAGTTCCTTGTTCTTTTCTCCATTTCTCTTCTTGGATTTCTCTCAAAAATTCATGTGAGTACCTATGTATGGAAGACAAATTGTCTTGACTTTCTGTATTGGGTACTTGAAACAGGGATGGTACATTCCTTTCTTGTGTCTCTGGGACACTAAGATTCCTATGCTGATCCTTTTTCTCTTTGCTTTCTATCAAGTATTCTAGCCTCTCCATTAGACCTTGAAAGTGTAGTTCCGGTTTGGCCATGTTATTCCAATTAAGATATCTAGAGGCTTCGAACAAAGCTTGTGCTAATTCTACCATCTTCATGCAAAGTTTAGTTCTCTCAATCTCTAGATCAACTCGAGGGTAGTTTTTACTCGTTTCAGCTTCCTGAGGTCCCTCTTTTAATCTAGCCTGATATGCACGAAACATCATGTCTAGATTTTCTGGTATGGGTTCCGCTAAAACTGATCCTGATTTCTGAGCTGGATTCTCTTGATTCAAGTCTTGCGAAGTCAATTCTAGAATTTTGGCTCTAGATTCCTTCAAACTTCCTTCCAACTCAGTTATCTTTTTACTCCATTTTCTCTTAATTCTTTCTCTAGAATCTTTCCAAGATTTTGTCTTTTTACTGCTAGATTCTGTAACTTCACTACTTTCGGCTACTTTCTCCTGATTAAGCTGTTGGTTCTGTAAGAGCGCTGAGCTAAGACAGGTTGAGGTCTCTGTTGAGCCTGGTATGGGTAGTTCTGAGGAGGCATATAGTAATAAGGCTGAGCATTGTATTGGCCTTGATACCTACCTGGCTGTGCGTATGCTTGCGGGTAGTTCTGTCTCACGGTCTGTTTGTTGTATGGGCAGTCCTGAGCCGTATGATTCGTGTATCTTCTCTCAATTGTACAGTATTGGCCACTAGGGTTGGCTTGAGGTTGTGTTGCATTGGGACACACATTTGCCAAATGATTTCCACCACAAGTGTAACAATGCTTGTTTCTTAGTACCCTAGGTTTGCTAGAAACTCCTAGTTTCTAGGCCACTTTTTCTGCTAGGTCTTCTATTGAGCTAGACAATTTTGTGGATGCTAGAGATGAACAATCTGAGTCCTTATAGACCTTTGAGAGTCCCAACTCGTCTCCTAAGTTGTCCTCAATGTCTATACAAATTCTTACACACTGCTCTAGCATTCTGGGTTCCTTTAGGTACACATAGGAGCGTAGTTTAGAGCTCAACAAGCCATCTAGAAACAATGAAACTTGTTTGGCTTGTGAGGGTAACTCTTGCATTGGGCATCTTTCAACATATTGTCTAAACCTACGTCCTGCGAGTCTAACTGTTTCTTGAGGGGTCTGCTTGAAGCTATGAATCAATGAAGACGTGTCATGTCTAATCCCACTTTTAGAGAATTCAGTGATGAATGACTCTAAAAAGTGATGGATGTCTCTAAATTGCCTCTGTTGCAGCGGTTGGAACCAAGTTAAAGCGGTATTCTTAACGTTAGACCAAATGCATTATATTGCGTGAACATGTCTTCAACTTGTTCGACTCTTAGTACTTGCTTGAATTCTGCGACATGGTCATAGGGATCTCCTGTCCCATCAAAGTAATATTTCATGGATTTCACTAACTGAGTGGGTCTCAATATTCTTGCGTGTTCACGTGGTCTAGGTAGAGGAAAATCATCTCCACCACCTGGTATTCCATGATCTCTTTGTCTATCTGCTCTATTAGTGTCCGTGGTTGTTCTATCTCTCCCTATGGGATGAGTGAAGCTTACTTCGGGTCTTTCTTTATTTTTCTCTCTTTGATTTCCATGGGCTGAGGATGTTCCTGCCCCTTGTTGACTTGTATTCATGTTCGTTCTAGATGGAGGGAATACCAATTCACCTCTCCATGTGTATGTGTTTTTAGCGTGGTCAGGCACCACAAAGACTCTTTCTGAAGTCTCATCCAGGTATACAACCTTTCCAGGTGTATCCGGGTCCTTGAACTCGTATACCGTGATGATACCTACCTCACTAAGTAGTTCTGTCTTGTATCTCCAAAAGGCTTCATCCGTTTCTTTATTAACAAACAACTCTATGCTTCTGATGTCCTGAGGGATCCATTCTGGGATTATTACTCGTGTCAGTACAGATTTTCCTCTAGGTGTTCTAGGATCTTCTAATGGTTCTTTTCCTTGAGATTTAGTTTCCGTCTCTGGCTGAATCACGCCAAACTCATTGGTATTGTTTGGCTGCATACTTAAGATGTACATCGTTCCTTCTTTGTCTATGTATGCGTCTCTCTCAAATTTCACCACTGGATGTTCCAATCCAATGGGTTGATCGGGGTTGTGCATTTGCACCACTTGCCTTCGCAAACCATCCTCATAGATGCGAGCACCTAATCGGTTGGTTCAGAGAAACTCTAGTTGCGTTCTATAGGGGCCTTCTGGTTTTTCTAAATAGGCTACATTCGACCCTCCTTCTGGTCTTTCTGAGCTAAATGCCATTTCTGAATCACTAGTATCTAAGCTCTCGTAGGGATAACTAGTGTTCAATTGTTGAGCCCACGATCGTGCAGTAGTTCTTACACTTGCCTCTGATGATCTAAGGCTTCGTCGGTCTGACTTACCTATATGTTTGCCCGATCTAAGGTTCATTAATTTTCTTCCTTGTACACTCAGTACACGCTGTCGTAGAGATTTCCATCTCTACTCTCGCTTCTACTTGCTTCAAATTAAAATATAGTTCGGAGCAAACACCGAGGCAATTATGGAGGTTTGTGGTACAAAGAAAGGTCTATATCCTCCTTTCATGCATGGGCTGCATTATGTATTTTTTGCAAAATATTGATTGCATCATTTACCTTGGGCTTAATTTTTGGGCACCAATTATAGATGCTCTATGGATTGCTAAAGCATTGTAAATAGATGCTCAAAGTGACATAATGTGACTTATTATGCGATATGGTTTATTGGTCGAATCTCAAGGTTATGGGAAGCTTCATTTTGTTACTGGTTGTTTATGCTATTATACTTGGAAGTCCATATAGAACTCAAGGAAATTGGATCATGAAAGATGGGCAGTGCGTGGATAATTTAAGATCTCTAATTTTAAAGAACAAAAGCTATGGTGGAGTAATATCGAAGGATGAAAAAGGATGGCCAATGCAAAAAGGGAGGGCAAAAGTTATGATCGTAGGAGAGAGATCTGACGGATGTGGAAGGACAGAGGACGTTTCAGCTAATTTTCTCGCTCTCTGATCTCATGCGCCGTTCATGATCTTAATCGGCACTCCGTGGTGATCTATTAACGGGACATCTTCTGACTGAAAAGGGGGGAACTAGGTGCGCTGATCAGAAGTAGACACAGACTTCAACTATGTGCTCGGACAAGGAGGCGTTGTTCAGACAGGAGGGAAGAAGATCTGGATGATTTATTTGAAGGAAGTCAATACATATTATTATGGGGGCAATTCGGGGAATTTTCTGCTGTGAATCACCTTATTGCTAAACAAATCTTAGGAATAACGGAGCATCCGAGCAGGAATTCTGACAGTACCTGAATTGAGCATGTTATGGCAACGACAACTTTAGTGTTTGGTGAATAACAACGATTGGAAAGAAGAGTGCGGAGGCCAATATCTGTTTATTACTGGCAAAGCGGGGAGCTTCGGACAACGTCAGACAATTACTTCACATAATTTGATACAGGCAGAAAGTTCTCTAGCTTCTGTGTGGAAGAGAGCACATCGATTTTCTCCAGCAATCTCTCTATGGTGCTGTTCGACTCTGAAGATGAACTCTGTTAAGGTCTTTCCTCTGTAATGATGACGTATTTTACAGCGTTCCTTTGTTTCTGAACAAACCCTTTATATTCGAATCTATTTGGTTACCCAAAGTTTCTCTGCGATAAATTCTATCTCTGTACGCTAATTGATAACATCTACGTGGACATTCTTTGATTAGTGGGTTAATTTTTACAACTGCGCTACGTATTTGTCATACATCAGATTGATTGTGTGAAGGAAAGGAAGGGATTTTTACACGCTTAATAGTTTACTGTGTGGAAGACTGAGGGAAATTTGAGGAGTTCGCTTGCTGAATGGGAAATTGTTTCTGCTTAGTGTGCATTCGATTCAGTACAAAGGAAAAGTGTTTGTGCGCTTGTGAGTTAGGCAGAGATTTGACATTTTTCTACGAGCAGAGATGGACACTAAAATCGACGCACCAATCAGAGTTTGCCATGCTGAATATTAACCGTTTGGACTTTGGTACATTCCTGTCCGTAACATAGCATATGTGAACATGTTTGTCTCAACATGCTTAGTGATGGACGTTTTGATATATATTGTGAACATCATCATGCCAACATGTTTTAGTTTTGTACGTCTTGATGGTTGCACTACAGGAAACTCTTATGAACAACTCTTATGAATGTCTTAGTTAGTTATATTTTACTACTCGAAGCAATTCTACTTTATACATTGCCTTGATGCGGGCTCTCATAGTATTTTAGCATTAGTATCTTAAGCTAATGACTTGAAGGAACTTGACATTCACATGTATTGCACCTCACATGTATCTGATGTGTGAAAGCCAATCTATGTACGTTGATGCTACTTGATAAGCGTTGGATTTTTCATGTCCACGCACCATCATCTCTAATCCCTGAATTGTTTTGAAGTTGCGAGTTACTTGAGATGCTGTGATGATTTATTGAAAATCATCGTGCTCTAATATTTTGCGAGTAGCTACTTAAATCCATATAAATGGAAGAAACTTTGATATAAATAAATAAAAGTCTTAATCTTATTATGCGAATCAATTGGGTAAAGGTTTTATCACTAAAGGTTTTTGTTTCCAAGTGCTAGTGTTTATTTGAGTTTTCTAATGATGGAATTATACTCAATTGATTTAAGTCCTCAATTCACCTGAGCTTGCGCCAAGCACCCGGCGTGCGTCATATTTCTGGCGGTCGCCCTGATCCATCGACCGTCGCTTTCGCGCCGACAACGCTTAGATCGTCAATGATTCTTTGTTATTACTTTCTTGATTCTTTTTAGATTCCTTTAGATTCTTGTCTTAATGTATGCATTAGGAATTCGACTTTCTGTGGTATTTTGAGTTCTCGTTCTGTCAGACTTATGTTCTTTCCTTTAGGTTCTCGTATCACACACCTTTACTTTAGTCTTGAACTTGGTAAATTCAATTCTCTTGAACTTGAGGCGTTCCTATCGTCTTTACTCCACAATGCTAACGTTTATCCTAAGCTAAGAATTGACTGAGGGGGTTGAGTAATTTTCCAACCTCGAGTCAGCTTTTCTGGTTGCTCTGATGCCCAAGAAGCCGCGCTTCCCAAGCCTTATGCCCTTCATTGCCTTGCTTTGGTTGCCTTTGATTGCCCTTGGTAGACCTGGAAAAATTCAATATTAGACCAATTCACAGTTGGATGATCAAGCACTTGAGTATATACACCCTTTTAAGTCCCTTCCCTTTTGCCCAACTTTTTAATGCTTGCCCCCTGGCTTTCTAGTCCCAAACTAGGTCAACCTCAAAATAGCTAATCTAAAAATAGACGTATTCTTTAAGAAAAAAACAGTTGAGGTCACATAGTACTCGTCAAGAGCTTTCTAATGAGCTATAAAGCTCAAAAAACGGACTTCGGATGAAAAAGTTATGACCGTTCAGGCCCTGGGGGGTAAAAACTGACAATTAGTTTTTTTTCTTCAAATATGAGCTAAGGGGTCTCCTATGAGTATAATCACCCAAAAATTTCCCAAAAATAGCCCCAAAATTGGCCAAAAAATGAAACCCTAAAATTTGCGATGGGGTGAGACAATCGCGATGGTCTGGGACCGTCGCGATGGTCCAGGCGAACCGTCGCGATGGCGTGGCACAATCGCGATGGTCCGATGGAGCGAACTGTCGCGATGACGTGAAATGGATGATCGCGATGGCGTGAGTGTGAACCGTCGCGATGGCTCGATTAGGCGGACAATCGCGATGGCGTCAGTCAACGGTCAACGTGAACAATCACGATGGTCCAAAATGAACCGTCGCGATGGTCACAGATGCGATGGTGTGAGCCAATCGCGATGGTCAGGGCGCGATGGCTTGAGCCAATCGCGATGGTCAGGGCGCAATGGCTTGAGCCAATCGTGATGGTCCAAAATTCGAGCTGTCGCGATGGTCTGAGGGTGTCGTCACGATGGCGTGATGTGCGAACCGTCGCGATGGTCTAGCTTGCCACGTGGCAGCGTCGGCGCGATGGCATGAGCCAATCGCGATGGTGTGGGGTCAACCGAACAGTCGCGATGGTCCGGGAACCGTCGCGATGGTCCAAATGAACCGTCGCGATGGTTTGAGACCGTCGCGATGGTCCGGCCGAGCCGTCGCGATGGCGTGAGCCTATCGCAATGGTGTGACACAATCGCGATGGTCTGAGCGAATCGCGATGGTCCACCAAAATGAGAATTTTGCAAATGCAGCTATGGATTCGTGTATGCGCGTGTGTCGCCTATCCCGTGGTGTGGTCGCTTACCAAAAATTCCGCACTTGGCAGACCATCGCGATGGTCTGACACAGACGGAACTCTCTGACAGAAGTGAAGTTTTTACCTTTTCCAAGCTTTCCTGATGCTCTGGAGCACTGTACCTGCAAGAAAACTCAAGAACACAAAAGCACATGCAAGCACAAAAGCTCTCTCTCACTCTCTCGCATGCACAAATGAGGGGAAATGAGGAGAATGGGTGGATATGGTGAATTTTCTGATTTTTTGGAGATGAAGATGATGATGCGGTGATGAAGATGGAGTGTGGGGGAGGTGAAAAACACTAAAAACTAAGTAAAAACAACAACAAAAACTGAAATTTTTACCTTCCAACACCACTTCTTGCTATACTCTTACCATCACACATTCGTCCTAGACTCGATCCCCGACAACGGCGCCAAATTTGGTGTTGCTCTAGCACAATGGTGAGAACCACGCTAAGAAGCTTCACCTCCTTAATTGTCAATCCGCGGAAGAGATAGGAGTGATATGAAGATCGTGAATGTGAGATGAAGTGAGAGTGAAGGTGAGAAGCATAGAGATGCACACACACATACACACACACTACGAAGAGACAAGCAAGACACAATGGAAGGTGAGAACTCCACTCTATTACTCAAGAACACTCTTACAAGCTCAAAATAGCTCTAAGCTCTTCTCTACTCACACAAGCTAACCTCAAAAATGAGCTCTCTAGCTCTTTTTATAGTTTCTAGATTAGTTTTGACCGGTTTCACATCTAGTGACCAGCATAGTTAAAAAATAGGTCCTAGATGTTATTTGAAAGGGTAAACGGTGTCTAAAAATAACGAAAATTGATACGCTCATTCTACCTAAGCTCCTCAAGCTCGAGGACTCCTCGGCTTGCACAAAATGGAGCTATGGATTACAAAATGGGGTTTTCTATGTTACAATAGTGATAAAAATCAATGTTGGAAGTTTTTGGAAAGTATTTGAAAACATAATTCTTTGAAAAAAGATTCGACTGGCTCCCTGCTCCGTCGTTACATGCTTCCGCGTCTTCTATGCCTCTGGCTGCTTCCAACAATATGCATATGCATATGCATATGTATATGTGTATGTATATGTATATGTATATGTATATGTATATATATGTATGTATATGTATATGTACATGTATATGTATATGTATATGTATATGTATATGTATATGTATATGTATATGTATATGTGTGTACTTGAGTCAAGAAGACTCAAGGACTCATGCCAATGAGACTGTACCTCTATTGCAACACAAATGCATATAGTGGGAAATTAACACACATTTAAATGTCAATCCGATCGAACGACCTAACCAAGTGTATGAGGACATGTGCACACATGATGGAACATGAAGTGGTTCAGCTGATATGAATGAGAAAAGACTAATCCACCTCTCAAGCTCACTGAGAAGCTGAAAGTGTCTGCCGCGATACCTCTTACAGCAGGTTTCAGAAAATCAAGGATTTCTCCTAGCTCCGAACTTCGACTATAGTCAATACAATACTCATTTCGAAGCTCTCGACAAGACGCATCTATTAGAAGTGATTTCACTCGATTCTGACAACTCCGCTTCAAGTTATGACCAAAATAGTGAATGGCGGGAAGCACCCACACTCACACCACAAGTCCTACAAGCTCACACACACACACACACTACAGTAGCTCAAAAACAGTCGGGAGGGGTAGACAACAGTCCTACACACACATTCCAAGCATTACACACACATACAAGATCAAAGAGAAGATTGAAATCTGCAAGAAAGAGGCAATTTCGAAATTTTGGAGAGCTCCTCCTTCACAATGGCAAAAAGTCTCTACAAAGAGTCACAAAGTGACTTATATACATGTGCCCTAAGTTTGGTCCTTTCACACAAGAGACCGGCACTTTATTCCAAAAAAGTGAATTTCCTACTAATTTACAAGGGATATTTTACAATAAATTGGGATTATGCAACTAGAGGACTCCTCTAGTGCATTTACATGGCTTGAGGGAATTCTCTAGGACTTTGAAGAAGAAAAATATGCCCATTAATTCGAAAATTTTGGGGCTCTTCTCTTTTACTCCTTTGCTCTGCAACACTCTCCCCCTCTTTGTCTCTGTCGTCCCTTGACAGGATTTAGCTTCTCGTTGGCTGCTTGTTTAAGTCTTTTGAGTGCATGCATCCAGTGGTCGAAGAAGCAATAAGGACCGTCAGACAATTGGTTATCTTATCCGAGGTTTGTCCTTTGCTTCTTTCTTCGGATTGCTTTAAGAGTTCTGAATACACGCACCTAGTGGTCGGAGAAGAAATAAGGACCGTCAAAGAATTTGTTATTTTATCCGATCTCTGTCCTTTGCTTCTGTTTTGCCGCTTGGTATTCCGTATATCACATATCTGGGTTGCTGTATTCAGTGGGGTTGCCATGCACGCCACCAGTGACCTATGTCTTGCTTGTGGTACTCTGATTTGTCCTGGTTGCACACATGTGACCCTATTGTATTGCTTTGAGCCTGTTTACCTTCTTTTCACCGCACGCTATCATTGGAAGGATTACTACCTATCAATTATTGTCTTGCACTTCTTCATGTATAGTTCCTGGCCCTGGTCCGTCCTTCCCATGAAATGTCCCGATTCTAATTGATCTTTAATTCCACTTCTCAGGACTTGGATGATTCGTGTTGTTGCCTGATGCGTGCCCCTGCGGGGCTTTGGGCAGAGGGTGGTTCTTCTGTATCATGATCTTCATTCTTTATTGAATTGTTTTTGACTTTGATCTTCTTCTTCTTCTTTTCTTGCTTGATTCCCCTTCCACACGTCCCTCCTCCTGAACTCTGTCGTCCCCAACATGCTTTTTGTGGCTACGTGTGTATGTCTGTATGGCTGCTTGCTCTCGTTGATTCAGTAGATTAGCGTGACAAATCATAAATTCCTTCCACTACTGGGACTTAACTCCGTCCTCTGGTGCTTGTCGGTGATCCGCAAAAAAAGTTGTTTCATAAGCAACCAGATGTGCATTCAAGTTTGAAGTCATTTTTACAAAAATCTCTGAATCTATTTCGAAGAAGCCAGTGAAAAATGCTTCTTCGAAAGTTTGCATATACGTTGACCGCAAAAACATGATTCGAGAATAATATGCCATAAGTGTCAGGCGGCTTGGAACAGTGGATAGATAAAAAATGAGTGCTTCCGATCCTTGCGTAATGCCAATGAAATTCAAAAAAGTGTATTTTGCATGTTGGAATACTTTGATTACCGTAAGTAGCATGCTGAATATCTTATTTGTCATTTTAACAGCTAAATCAGGGACTGTAGCATATCTGGCAATCCAAAATTCCATAGTTTTTACCATATATTCCTTTGTCGGTAGGTAATTATGTGGCGAACTAGGTAACAAGGGATAGTTGAGCCACTGATTATTGATATTTCCCTGGCGCTGACCTTCCCAAAATTGCGTCCAGACGCGTCTGCGGGATACAGGACAAAAGGATGGATTGACTTGAAGCACATATGGTGATGCTTCCCACTGTACCCGCAGTGTAGGATTCTTTTCCAAAATTTTCCTCCTCCATATGGGATCCGCCTGCTCGAACTCCTCTTGAGTGTAATTGAAAGTATTCTTGTCGAACTGGAGGTTGCTATCAGGTTCTTGATTAGTGGTTGTCCTTATATAATGACGCGTTTGTTCCTTTAGAAGACCATATGGTACATTGAAGGGCTTCAAAATTTGCTCTAATTGTTTGTTTTATATGTGAGCTTCCTGCATGATCTGTATTATTTGGTCTTCAAAATCAGTAGTGAGCTGGGACACCAGTAGTGCCCTTTCCGGTTGGCTTAATTCTGCAATTTCCCGAGTGTTATGATCAATGTGAACTGCCTGTTCCTCCCTTATTGGTGAATGATGTGAGGGGGGAGAGAGAGGACGTACCTCAGTCTCCACAGTAGCCTCTGCGGATTTTGGTACTACTGGTGTCCCCTCCATTGTTTTCTGCTCTAACTGCTCTTGAAGATGTTTAATCAATGCGTCTTTCTTCTTTATTTCCTCAGTAGCTTGTGCAATGGTGTCCTTGTGCTTGAGAAGTTCTTGAGCCACTATATCTAAGTGATCGGTGTCTTCTTTACACTGCAGGAGATAACGATTTTCAGCTTTCTTCCATTTAGTGCGTAGGGCAGTCGTGTCATCCATGTACCTCTTTTCCCATTCGGCAATGGTGAGTTGCTCCTTTCTGAGCTCATCTTCATACTTGGCTATCCTTGTCTCCAATTCTTTGGTATCTTTTTCTGGTCTTTCTTGAACCTCTATTGGCTGGTCACTGAGAAGGGCGGTCATGAGTTCTTTAT
The DNA here is from genome assembly GCA_020310875.1 of Ceratopteris richardii. NCBI lineage: Eukaryota > Viridiplantae > Streptophyta > Polypodiopsida > Polypodiales > Pteridaceae > Ceratopteris > Ceratopteris richardii. Next base: position 89,865,230 of record CM035436.1, read on the forward strand.
TTCTATTCCTTAAGTTCTCTGCTTCCTCCATGTATACTTTGATCTGTGATTCTAATATTTTGCTCCGGGCAGCGATTCGCGCCTTCTCAGTCTCGCTAGCTTCGTATTTTGTCTGTACTTGTTGCAGTTGTGCTTTTAATCTCTCGTTTTCGGCCATTAACTCATTGTACTGCTTTTTGGCTTCTTGGGCTTCTTTCTCTTTGTTTCTTAGGTTCTCTCTTTCTAAGTTCAATTCTGCTGAAAGGTTTTTACTCTTTACTTGAAGCTCGTGCTTGTCCTGCATTGCTTGATCATAGTCTTCATCAGCCTCAAGCATCAGTTGTTGTGTGTCTAGTGCGGTTCTGATCATATCTTGTACTACTGGCTTGAGCTGAGCTAAGTCGACATTTAACCACGTCCTAGGTGTGCTTGGAGCTTCACCTGATTGCACATCTTTTCCTTGCTCCACGTGGACGGTTTCGTTGTGTGGTTGTCTAATTTGTAATTGTATGTTTTGAATCTTTTCTTGTTCCTCCAGGTCAACAACTTTTGTGGCACTCCCTTGAAATGTGACATCCATGGGGGAAGGTTCTGCCACAACCGTTATCGGGGTGAAGGGTTCTTCGTCTTCTATTTTCTCTTCTTGAGGCTCCTCCTTTGGTATCTTTATGGACATGTCGCGAGGTGGTGTGGCCTCCTTAATACTAATAGTGGAAGTCTCATTGAGTTTTATCACATGCGTACCTTCCTGGTCTGCTTCTTGATTTGTGGTGTTCGTATTAGGATGCGTAATGTGATCATCCGTCTTTATGTCGTCGACTTCTTCATTGTAGTTAACTTCAATTCAACTCTGCCCATTGTCCATCATCCTTTGACTCACTTTGAATATCCACATTTAATAGTGAGTTGTCTGGCTCTTCTCGTGCATCTGAGGATGAGCTTGAATTGTCCAGCCCTATTTCCCTGTACCGATGGACTTTGGTGAGCTTTCTTTTCGCTTCCATTTCTTGATGGGTCTGTTGATAATGGTGGCCTTGCACCGGTAAATTGACTTGGCCTTCTGTATATTGGTGCGTCTCTTCCAGGGCCCTAGTTAAGTCTTCCTCTGTAATCGGCCTTGGCTCTTCAATAGCTGTTTTCGGCAGTACATGTGTCCTTTTCGTGGTTGGAGTTTCCTCTTCCATTTGCTTGACTTCCGTTAGTCTCTTTATGCCTCTCATTCTGGGTTGAGAGCTAGTTTCAGCTTCTTCTACAATCTTGACTCCTCTTTTCTTTTTAGGAATCATGGCAACTTTGGCGTACTTTGCCAGGGCCATTGATGATGGCATTTCTTGCAAGTATTCTCTTATGTCCAAAGCATGGTAGATCAAGATGGTCAGGGCCACACTACCATTGAGGAACGTTTTATTATTCCATTGCTTCTTTGCTTCGAATAACCTTTCTTGTATGTAGGGAGTCATATTAATCTGGTTGCCAATCTGTTTGATGGCATGGGAGAGCAATTGGACTATAATCTTTTGAGGAGCCGTGTACCGATGCATATTTGGGAAGCAGAAGTGTTGGTGGATTAGTCTGACTTCCTCCTCTATGTCCACTCGGTTGATGTCTATAAATGTTCTGGTCTTTGCACCTCGGCTTTCTTCTTTTACCACAGTAATCCCATCCTTTTCCCAGCCAAAGGCTTCCTTAATCAAGTCATGTGTGAATTGAATGACAACCCATTCACCTACTTTATCTATCACTCGAGCCTCTGGCACCAAGGGATCATGCAGTTCTAGCTGTAAGGTATTCATTACCTGTGTGCATCTTTGAAAGTCGGGCTTATAGATTGGCAGCTCAAAATATTTATGTATGCCCGCTTTCTTCATAGTGTCTACGATAGACGGGAGTTCATGTAGTACTCGAAAATCTTGGGACATGATTAGAAATTGATGATCTCTGTCCATAATTTTGATCGTCGCCACGAAGAGATACTCCCCAGCTGGTTGATCTTCTTGAAACCAGTGTCCCTTTGCCTTGGTGATACTCTGGAGTGGAAATTCCATCACTTCCTCTTGTATTGTTGCTTCGGAATCTTCAGAAGCCATCTGCACTTGTAAGGAAAAGTGCATTAGCTTCAAAGGAAAGTATGCAGCTATGTAGTGCATTGTAGTGATTATTGTCGCTCCATCACTCCGTCTCCCATAGTTCTATGAGTGAGATCTCTTACCACATCTTTTTATTTCTTATCGTGAAAGAAAACAAGCGTTAGTATAGTCGAAGCTTTTATTTATGTACACAGTATGTCCATTCCTAGGAGAGTTGAAGCTATGACCTAATTCCACTTGGCGAATGTGCACCACTAGTTTTATAATGTACATCATGTGCCGAATGCTTGGCCCTGTATTGTGGCCCTATTATGCATACTTTAGGTGCATCGGTTGCTTCATGAGTGCAATTGGTGTATGCATCATTTCGATTTTCCATCCCTTGCAGTCGCTTGGGTTTCCAAATCCATTTCATGGGCGCTTGAATAGGTCGATTTCTCCCTTTTTTCCTTGGGCTTTCTTTGTTTGTTTTGTTTCCTCGATGGTTCTAGTGATAAGGGTGTTTTCGTTTCTGTTTCCTGGATGACTGTGTTTTGGCTTCGTCACTCGTCTTTTCAGCCGTAGTGCTTCCTCCTGAGTGCTTATCTCCATCTTGGCTGCCTGTTTGACCTTCTTGGGGATCCATATCTGATGTCGTGCTCTCTGAGCTTCAATCAAAGGCTTGGGGAGCCATACTTGTAAGAGTCCGTTTGGTTTGGACTTTGGGGAAGCTGACTTTTTCGTTTCTATGTTCTCCTTGTGAGTTGATGTTGACGTCTGCTCTTTCTCCTTCTGATTTTTGCGTACCCATTGGTATTTGGTCGTTCTTTGCCATAAGTATCTGAGTGTCGGATTCCATATTAGTGGTCTTTTGGCTTGTTGAGAAGCTCCATGAGAGTTGGTTTCCTTAGTGGCTGACTGTTCTTCAGCTGAATGTGATGATTTCAACTCTTCTGTGGACCTCATAGGGTCGGAACTTTCTGCTTCTTCTAGATTTGTTTCCGAGATATTAAGACTGGGATCATTCTCCAGTGTCTTTTCTTGGAAGCTCTCTGAACGCTCGATGACCTTTGGTGGAAGTAAAGGCTTTTCTCCTAATAAACTGAAAATTTCCTTGTGCCCTATCTTGGCTGAAATATAGCCTTGAGCTAGGTTGATGCTTACTTCGTTCTCAATGATCCAATCTTGTCCTAGGATCAAATCCTCTATTAAATCCTCGCCTCTGCACACTAATACTCTTTGTTCCATGGAAGAATTTCCTAGGTGGAGGGAGACTATTGCTGTTCCAATGCATTCTAGGGTTTGACCTCCAATTCCTCTCAATTGGGCTTTTGTGGGACTCATAATCATTTGTAGATCTTTTATGACCGTATTACGTATGCAACTAAGTCCTGCTCCTGAGTCTATCAATGCATCTATCAATTTGTACCCTGTCTTTCCAATTCCTAGGTTTAGGTAAGGTGGTGACCTGCAAGCACTTGTCGTATCTGAATTATGGACTTGGTAATTAGCCATAGAGATAGGCTCTTCTCCGTGGAGATAGCGTTCATCTCGTTGTCTGATCCACTCTTTCCTTCTCTTAATGGGTTCTAGGGCTTCTAATCGGGCCTCCTCTCTAATCCGTTCTTCCTCTTTCTTCCTATTTTGAGCACCTACTAGACGTGCTAACATTTGATCCGTCAATGGTTCCATGTACCGTTTGACTCTGCATCCACTTATGTAGTTAGGAAGAATATCTCCATCTAGAGTGGCTAGGTTAACCGCTCCACTAGTAGAGATTCTATTGATGATCAGAGGTCCATATCCTCGTTTTTGTAACTTCTTGGCATGTTGTTTTAAGGTGTACACCAAGACTAAGTCTCCCTCTTTAAGTCCTTTGTCTTTTATATGTGCATCATAATATGTCTTTTGTCTTCTTTTAGCTGCGTAGATTCCTCCCACTACTTGTAACCTAGTTTCATGTAACTTCTCGATTTGGTCGAGTTGTTGGGATAACTCATGTCCGTTCCATTCATACTGTTGGGCTACTCTCAAGGTTGGGATTAGAAAATCAATCGGCAAAATAGCGTTCTGCCCATACACTAAATTGAATGGGGTAGTTCCAATGGCAGTCTTATAAGCTACTCGGAAGGCCCAAATTGCATGATGCAATTGTTTGTCCCAATCCGACCTTCCATTATTGACAATCTTTGTCAATACTGTACATAACACCTTGTTGGAACTTTTCGCTTGACCATTGGCTTGGGGATGGTATGGGGCTGATTTTTTGTGAATCACTAAAAATTCATTCATTAGGGATTCTATTAATTCGTTAAGGAAGTGCGTTCCTCAGTCACTCACAATCTCAATTGGTAATCCGAAACGAGTGAATATATTCTCGAAAAGGAATTTAGCAGTGGTCTGAGCATCGTTCTTTCTTGTAGCTTTTGCTTCTACCCATTTGGTCAAGTAATCTGTGGCTACTATGATGTACTCTGCATGAGAGCCTTTGGCTGGTGGGTTGATGGGTCCTATGAAGTCGATACCCCACTTGGAGAATGCTCTCGTACACACCATACGTCTTAATGGCATGTCATCTCTCCTAATTGGGTATTTAGCCCTTTGGCACGTTTCACAGCTTCGTACATAAGTCTCCGCATCCATATGTAGAGTTGGCCACCACAAGCCGGCGAAGAGGATCATTTTGATAGTTCTCTCAGCTGAAAAATGACCTCCCATGGCACCTGCGTGTGCCATCTCTAATATTGGTAGATACTCTCCTTCATGCACGCATAATCGTAATTGGTTATCCTTTCCTCTCTTAAACAATTGTTTTCCCATAAGTACGTAATCCTTGCTCATTTCTTCTAGGGATCGTCTTCTAGTCAAACTTATTCCCTCCTCATGTTCTCTGTTCTTTAGAAATTTAACCAATGTTTGACTCCAATTGGGTGCTATGGTTGAAAATGGTATGGACATGTGATCCTCCGGGATTGTCTCCTGACATTCTGCACAATTACTCACGTAGTCATGGACGTCCTTGGGCATGTCAGGCCAGTATACTCCTAATCTTTTCAATTCCTGAATGGTTCCATAAGTTCCTTGGTGTGTTCTCCATTTGTTCACATGTGCTTGCTCAATTAGTTTCTTTTGTTCATCCTCCTTGGCACATCTTAGCAACACTCCATTGGGTTCCTTATAGTACACACTTCCAGCAATAATGTGCAAATTTCTTGATTGAAGAATTTCCTTTTTGCTATTCTTATTGATTGAGTGTTGTGGGCCATGGGTGAGTATAGGAATTAATTTTTCTGCCCACTTTGGACATACTTCCAGATTGAACAAGTAAGTATCTGGCAGATCATCGCGTATTCCACTTGGCGGTTCTCTGTGGGTTAACCTAGAAAGGTGGTCTGCTCTTACATGCGTGTTTCCCTTTTTTACTATCACTTCGAAGTCGAACTCCATTAACAGTAAGAACCATCTTACTAATCTTCCCGTGTTACAGGGTTTATTAACTTGTTGGCTAAAAGATAGTGTCTGAATTTCTTCACTACGTAGACCATTCCTAACCCTTCTCGTTCAGTAGTGGTATAATTCCTTTTCGCTTGATTTAGTTGTCTACTCGCATAGGCAATTGGGTGATCTAGCTTTCCTTCATCGGCCGGTTGGGCTAAGATACATCCGATTGCATAATTAGACGCATCCACGTGAATATGAAATGGCTTGTTCCAATTGGGCGTTTTCAGAATTGGGGTTGTGCTAAGTCTCTTTTTTAATTCATTGAATGCTTTCTCGCACTCCTCAGTCCAAGTGAATTGAGTTAAGAGACCATACAGGGGTTTGGCTATTATGGCATACATGTGAATGAACCGACGGTAATATCCACAATGTCCCATAAAGGCTTGTACCTCTTTCGCATTCTTTGGTCTAGGAAGCTCTAAAATGACCTTGATCTTGTCCTCATCCGTGGATATTCCATTTCTTGAAACTATGTGTCCTAAGATCTTCCCTTGTCTCACCATGAAGACACACTTTTCTGGGTTTAGGCAGACTCGATACTGACGGCATTTGTTAAATATTTTTCTCAATTCGGGAATGTGATCTCGTCTTTGATTCGAGTATGTACATAGATCATCTACATACACTTCCATGCTTTTTTTCAGGAATTCCTTGAAAACATGACACATCAATCGTTGAAAAGTAGTAGGTGCATTAGTGAGTCCAAAAGGCATCACTCTGAAAGCATAGACTCCCCATTCGGTCGCGAATGCGGTCTTATGTTGATCCTTAGTAGCAATAGCTACTTGGTTGTAACCGGAGAATCCATCCAAGAAGCTATAGACTTCCTTTCCTGCTACTCTCTCCAATAGATGGTCGGTGATGGGTAATGGATAGCTATCGCGTATGGTGGCTGCATGACCTTTTTCAAGTTAATGCACACCCTCAATTTTCCATTTTTCTTCGGCACAACAACTAAAGGCGATACCCACTCGGTTTGTTCTATCTCATATATGAATCCTGCAGCTAGTAGTTTGTCAATTTCTTCCTTAATTTTGGCTGCATAAACCTCATTATACGTATAAGGGCATTGTTTAGAGGGTTTTGCATCTGCCGTCATTGGTATTTGATGAGAACAAATACTGGGTTCGACACCCTTCAGATCCTTGTATGTCCATGCGAATACATCTCTATATTCTTGGATAAGTTGTATGAGTTCTTCTTCCTCTTCAATTGATACATCTTTGCCTATGTATGTGCATCGCTCCTCTCCGTCTTCCACTATTACCATAATCTTTTTTGTTTGCTCTTTGTTGTCGTATGCTTCTCTGTCTCTAGCCTCTCGTTTAGGCATTTGAATGGCCACCTTTCTTTCTTCTACTTCATATTTTTTAAAATGTTCAGGGACTTCAAAAAGATCTGGGTTCGGTTCCGTCTTGCTCATGTCTTCCACTTGTTCTTGTACCAGGGGAGCAGCTTCGATTGCTAAGATCTTTGTTGGTTGTTGTCCCTCTTTACTTTGAATGGTGTCTAGGTAACTCTCTTCGGAGTCGAATTCCGGTTCCATTTCTATACTCTCATATTCCTCTTTCCATTCTTTTTCCAAAACTTCCCCTTCTTCTACTTCTTGAAGAACAACCATATAAAGATTTACATCATAGCCTTCCTCATCTATGCACTCGTTCATTGTCAAAACTTCCTCATTCACGCACACATCTAAGGTGGCTAAGATTTCCATACATCCATGCGGTTCAAAGGTCTCATCAAGAAAGATTTGAGGCATGTAATCAGGGTCCTCTACTGGTCGGTAGTTAGGATGTCCTATCGGCCACAATTGTCTTTTATTCTCCTCCTTCTTGGCCTCTTTGCACATCCATAACTGAGCATCCTCGTGCATCCAAGATTGATCGCTCGATCTAGCACTATGCATGGATAGGTCATCTTCCTCCTTGTGTATGGGATTCCACTGTAGTGGAGGGACATCTCGATAAGCAAATGTATGCAAGTTTATCTTGGTCGTGTTTCCTTGATGTTGTAGGTACAATGAATCTCTTCCCCAGTCTTGCACTACCCGCATTTGTCTCATAAAGGGTCGTCCCAATATCATTTCATAGTTGTTAGCTTTCTCGAACTTAATGATGGCTAATGAGTATTCAAATTCTACTCCACAGGTGGTTAATTTGATTCTTTCCAATATTCCTAAGGGTTTCTCCACATGCCCGTCTGCTAATTGGAGCTTCATGCATGTGGGTCGTAAGGTAGGTTTTCCCCATTTCTCCCAAATTTCCTTGGTAGCGATTCCTACCCCGGCTCCCGTATCTAGGATAGCCTTGGTCATGTACCCATTGTAAGTGACGGGCAGACACGTATTACCTTCGTCTCCTTCACTAAACTCCCCCACTTTATCAACTGGGATTTGTATTGTAGAGGTGTTTTCTTTTCCCTTTCCTTTCGTTTCTTCCTTCTCTGGCTTTGGTTCTAATTGGTTTGCTAACTGCCTCCATAATTGTGGCTTAAGTTGAAGTAACTCTTCCACCGTCAATTTGCATTGTACTTTTGTTTTCTTTAGTTCCGTTAGATTGTGTGAACTCTCTTCTGAATTTCCTTTTTCTTTCCCATGTATTGTGGATGCTCGTATTATTATTGACTCCTTTTCGTATTCTCCCATGTAATTAGGCAATGTTGAAATGCTCAAGGTTTCCTCCCTATTTCTATCGAGTCTTGATACTTCCTCATATACTTCCTCTAGGTTTGGGTGTGGTTGATAAACCTCCACATCTATTTCCTCGAAAGGAGGTTTTGATACTCCAATTTTCTTCCATTGTTCTTCTCGTAGTCTCTTCCATAATTCCTTCGACCATTCTGTCTCTAAATCCGGTATTATTGACACAGGTTCCTCTTAAGTTTCCAATTGCTCATCTATGTTTCCCTTCTCCTTGAGTTCTTTACCTTTGGATTGGACATATTCCTCGTATTGATCATCTGTTATCCTTGTCTCGGGTGGAGCTGGGATAGTCTTTTCTAGGGTTGCTTGTGCTACCTCTATAAGTTTCCTACATATCGCTAGTCTTTCCTTTTCTAGCTCCCCTTATGGGTAAAGTCTTTCGTGTTGCTCTATATTCGGCCCAGTCTTAATTCTAGCGTGGTAAGCTTTCAGCCACATGTCTAAGTCGTCTGGTTTTGGGTCAGCTAGAATTGATCCTGGTTTCTCTTTCTCTTGGATAAGTGGTGACACCGGGGTCTCCTCTCGGATCCCTTGTTCTTTATGTTCCCTTCTGTTTTGGGTTTGTTTTTTAGTTTTTTGACTCTCATCTTTTGTCCATTTATTTTTGAGTTTTTCTCTTCTTTCCTTCCATTTTTGTGCTTTGGTGTTCTGGGTACTTT
>CM035436.1:89879138-89881638 GCA_020310875.1 Ceratopteris richardii
ATCAGCAATATGCTTCTCAATAGGACCAGTGAGCAGCATGTTGTCAACATAGATAACAATGATAAAAAACACATCATTAGCACGCTTAACATATAAGGTGCTTTCAGTTGGACTGTTCTCAAAACCATGTGCAACCAGATAGGCATGTAACTTCTCATACCAAGCACGTGGTGCTTGCTTTAAACCATATAACACCTTCTTTAACCTGCACACCTGTTTTTCATGCCCTTTCTGCACAAAGCCACGGGGCTGAAAAACATACACTTCTTCATGCAAGTCACCATTCAGAAATGCTGTTTTAATGTCCAACTGATGTACATTCCAACCATGATGGGCTACAAGTGCACAAATGCTCCGAACAGTAGTCATACGACATGTAGGTGCAAAGGTCTCATCAAAATCAATGCCTCTTTCTTGCGCATAACCCTTTGCAACAAGCCTAGCCTTATACCTGCCAACTGTACAATCAGGTTTACGTTTCAGCTTGTATACCCACTTAGTGCCAATGGCCTTCTTGTCAGGAGGCAAGTCACATAAAGACCATGTACCATTCTTCATTATAGCATCATATTCGGATTGCATAGCAGCCATCCAATTTTCTGAATTCTGTGCTTCATCAAAAGAAACAGGCTCATTCTCATCATAGAGACTAGACGCAGCCATAGCATAGCAATCTGATGTAAAGGAGCCACTATGAGAGCCTGAATGAGTACGATATGACAAAGGTGCATCTAATTTGTTGTCACGCAAAGTCTTCACTAGCCATTTTGGCATAGTTTTTGCCTGCTCAATATCAGCTTTCTCATCAACAAGTGCATCATGTAAATCTGCATCAGAAATGGAATGATTTGCATCATCATATGAAACCTGCAAAGGCTGAGAAGTTGCCTCATTAGGACCAGCACTAGACTGTCCACCTGTAAAAAGAGGCATCAAAGTATCATACATGTCTTTGGAGCTAACAGATGTCTACTTAGTACTTGAAAGCAATGGCTGAATAGCATCTTCCACAAACACAACATCACGGCTAACCAGAATGCGTTCAGTCTGTGGATGATACAGACGATAGCCTTTACTTTCAAAACTGTACCCAACAAAAATACATTTTATTGCCTTATCATCCAATTTTCTGTGATGTTGTTCAGGCACTAGTGCATATGCCAAACAACCAAAAACATGCAAATGAGCAACAGATGGCTTGCGGTCATGCCAAGCCTCATATGGAGTGATAGATTGCAGCGCTTTAGTGGGACACCTATTCAGTACATATGCTACACACATGACAACCTCAAGCCAGAAACTATGTGGTAAAGCCTGACTCTTGACCATGCACCTCGCCATCTCCATGAGTGACCCGTTCTTTCGTTCAGCAACTCCATTCTGTTGAGGTGTATACGGCACTGTACACTGGTGTTTTATCCCACGTTCAGCCAGAAATGCATTAAATTCAGAAGACATATATTCCCCCTCTCGATCAGAACGGAGGGTGCCCATTTTACATGCTGACAGATTTTCAGCCAAAACCAAAAACTGTTTAAAGCAGATGAACACTTCGGACTTTGCTTTGAGTGGATATACCCATGCATGCCTAGAAAAATCATCAATGAAAGTCACGAAGTAAAGGTAATTTCTAAAAGAGGGTGTCTGCATAGGACCACAGACATCACTATGTACAAGCTGCAATTTTTGTGTAGCCCGAACTGAACCATCTTTTGGAAATGAGGAATGCGGCATTTTGCCCAAAATACAGCCTTCACAAACATGTTTTCCAGGTGCCTCTAGTTTGGGCAAAGAGGACACCATTTCAGATTTTTGTAGGCGTAGCAAACTAGCAAAATTCAGATGACCAAAGCATGCATGCCAAAGCTTTGCATCTGACATAGCCCGAGAATCATTTACTTTACATGCCAAACCATTTACAGATCTTTCATAGTCTATGAGCTTATATAGCCCATGACATAAAATGCCAGAAGCAATAATCACATCGCCATTTGACAGATCATGAATTGTACACCTGTCATCAACAAATTTCACAACCAAGCCAATCTTGGCTAATGCCAAAAACTGATAACATGTTCTTTTTGATCCCTGGCATAAATAAAGCATTTGACAAAGTGAAAGAACTACCATCAGTAGTAGTCAAAATGATCTTACCAACTCCCATAACAAGATAAGAGGAGTTGTTGGTGCATGTAACAGTATTCCATGTAGGGGCAGGCTCGAGTGAAGAGAAGAAACTACGCTGCGAGGTAATATGTTTGGTTGCCCCACTGTCAAAATACCAAACATATGAGTCTACTACAGACATGCACTGATCATGAGAAGGTGGGTCAAAACTGCAGTCAGTAGTAAACGCCCATTCTTCTTCCTACACAAGATTAGGAGACGGTGTTTTTGGTGTAGAGCCCTCTACAACAACCATTCCAGCCTCTTTCTTCTTTGCCTCTTTAGCAGCCAGTTTTGGACAGTTCTTTATGATATGATCATTCCCTTTACAGTA